>CM055107.1:2986864-3094705 GCA_029204225.1 Diphasiastrum complanatum | reverse complement strand
GCCTTGCAATTGATTTACTGTTTATATAAGAGCAACGTGCTGGTCACGTCTACTTGTTATTGAAGACCGTCTGAAAGGATCGTATCTTTATAGATGATGTGCCTAAAAAAGACGTCACTTTTGAAAATTACATGTCATACGATGAAGTTTCTGGATCAAGTGCTAAAGTGTGATCTAGAGGTTGATGGTAGAACATAACCCTGAAGTGGATTGATTTTTGTCTAGAAGCCACAATGGGGATTCCAAACAATTATCTAGTTTGTAAAATTTCTCGTAATAAGATGCCATTCAAGCCTTTGGTGTTTGACTACGTATTCCTAGTTTCCATTCATCAGATTGTTCAAATAAGTCCCCTAATAAGCCTCAAGTTAAAGAGCTAGATTTCTATTACCAATTTTTTTGATAAAACATGTGATAGATGAAATGAGTTATTCTCACTAGTTGATGAATTATTTGAAGTCAAGTAAATGCATTGGAGGTTCTTTGAATGTCGTGTGCCAATGTTGAGCGCTTCTCTTTGGTAATATCTAGCAGTTTGTAATGAGTCAAGGCTCCTATTGTTGCTTTTTGTGTGATAACAGGGAGGCAAAAGTCAGTGGAGTGGTGGATTTTTTAGTTTGAGCTTCTAACATGATTGAAGGTTTTTAAAAATAGGTACAAGCTTATTTGTAATCAAGAAACAAAAGCTGGCAATCAATATGAACGTAGCCTAGGGAAAGGTCAGATTTTTGGTGGAATGCTCTTTTTATATATGGAAGTGGTGCGTTTTCGCTCAAAACTTACTTCAGTACTTGAGGTGCGTCCATTATCTTATTTTACCAATTTTTATTGTTGCAAGCTATGAATCGGTTTAGGCACTTTATACTAAACATCATTTAAGTTATGAAGTCCTAGGTGAAACATAAAAACTTGGATATATAAATTCTACAGTAAAGCTAAAGCTTTGTTGAGTGAAGTTCGAATAGATTAATTCTAGTCGTTATGTACCTCGATAGAATTTTCGAGATATGGTATTTTATACTTTTTTTGACTTATTAGGTTTACAATTTTGTTATATGCATGTGATGGCTAGTTTTCTTAGTTTGTAGTTGTAATACATTATATGTCATATGGTGACTCCAAGCTAGTGTTGAATCCAAGATCACCGTTTAACAATCAAGTCAAGGTTTTGGGAACCATCTTGGTTTACTTTCTGACCTGTTTATAATTTTTTTTTGCAGCTTGGAGGAGGTCAGATTTTACAAAGAGCGAGAATTGTACAACATGAGAAGTTGGGTACAAGAGTTTCTCAAATTATTGTCGTTGAGGATATTAACAAGGTTCCGCGTGGTGTGAGACATTCAGCAACAAACCTTAATGTGCCCTATTGTGGTATGTTCTGCAACTTAAGCTTTCACTTGCAACATGGGAATCGTATAAATTGACATGGAATAAAAGTAGTGCTAAGATGTTAAATAAAATTTTGAAAGTCAATAATTTCAGTTCTCACTAGTGACAGGTGGGTTGAGAGAGAGTGGAAAGGGGGTAAGAGATGATTTGAGAACTTAGCATGGCACGCAAGATAAATTTTCAATGGTACTTTTCTCTTTCGGTATCCCATAAGAGCTAGGAAGTTGCAACATGTCAAATGAGAAGGGGTGTTCTGATTTATTTTGACACTTTGAGGGTGTCTTGAAAGTTACCTATTGCATGTTGTTTACATCGAGCATTTACTGATGCTTAGGATGGTGATTGCTTGTTGCTTGGACTGCATACTCTGTACCAGCATTATTCTTTTTGCATTTGAATGACAATGTTTTGGAAAGGAGGGGGCCTTTGTGGATCCTTGGATTGATGCCTTTAAAGGCAAGTGTGTTTTGTTTTAGGTCCTTGTCAAGAATCCACAAGTTCCTCATCAAAACTTAAGAAGTAACAGTTTCAAGCTATCACTCGAGTAAATGCTTCTATAGAGTTGAAGAAAAGTTGACAAAAACAATTGAGGCTTCTTTGCCAAAATGAACTAGTCATAAAACTTTTCCAAATCAGTATCTAGGATGATTAGCCAACGAGTATAAAGATTATCAGTGGATGAGTTTAAAGACACATCTTGCATATAGTTATTATATTACCGAATAGTAGGATTTTGTCCTTTAAACAATGACAACAATCTAGTGAGCATGAGGTTGTGTATCGTTAAGAATCTTAGTTATCTTCCGTCAAAAAGTAACTAATTCTTCCCTGACATAGATTCTATGTCTACTATTTGAAAGCCCTTCTCTGTTGCAGCCTTTGATAGATAACATGGTTTCCTTTTTGTTCATGGATGGAAATGAACATTTTGTTGTTGCTGTAGCCTACATGTACTAGATGCAAAGTGGTGCTAGTTTTGCTAGAAGGGTACCTTAAGTTTTGTTTGTGATGCATGAACCATTGCAACTATTGTGCAAACTCTCTATTTTGTCTTCTTGTCATACGTATTTCTTACGTATGGAGCTAACATCCATAGTTGCAGCAATTATTCTTCTGAAAGTGGAAACCAATGTTCAAAATGTTTCTAGAAAATACATTTGAAAACATTCGTTCTATTTAGTCCCCTTTTTTGGGACCCATTTTTGTTCAGAATTATTTAGTAAGTGCCACAAATTCCTATCCGGATAAATGTACAATGGCATTGTAATCATGTTTTTGAGCATACTGAAGTTTTAATTGGTGATCTGTGATGTGTCCCAAAACTCATCTTCTCATCTTCTTAGATTGTTTTTCATTTTCTAATACAATTAACTTACAAGTACTTTTGTCATTTGTCAATGTTTGTTTGCAAGTAGTGTAAGTCACAGTTTGCCATTTTGTTATACTAAGTTTGGCCTTTGTTAGGAGTTTTTAATAACCATTAATTATAAGTTTTCCTTTTTGTTCTCAAGAACGAGCTTATGTACTTCTGCAGTCAGAGAAATGGATGGTAGAAAGTCTTCTTCACGGGACACTCTTGGAACTCCTACAACCTCAAGACGGTGTCCAAGGAGAACAACAACAAAGACTAGCACATTGCCATATTCATATTGCACACGCACAAGGACACGTCAAAGGCTTGTCAAACGTTACCACCAAACCATCAAATGAATCAACAAGAAAGCCAATTGCTCTTAAAAAGGTTGTCCAAGATTCTTCTTGTCATAAGAAAAATGCTATAGAAAAGAGTTTCCAAACGTGTAATATTGATCCAGCTTTTACTTTGGTGGGGAAGGGATTCTCATTTCCCGTTGAAGTTTCACTTGCAAATGTTAGAACCAAGCAGCTACATGATCCTACTCATGTCAAACACAAACCTATAAACCAATTATATTTTAAAGTTGTTTCATATGCTGGTGTTGATTATTCCATCGGAGATTGTGTTGAGGTACGTTGCTAAATTTTGTATTTCTCTTCTCCCCTTCTTTATATTTGTGCTTATATGAGATTTATAAACACAAGGTTACACCCCTAGGGAAGTTGCTCCATAATTTCAAACTGAGTGGTTGACACATGTTATGAATTCAACCACAAATATTGGCATCAAATTATGTACAAAAATGACAAATTAAAATGATAGGCTACAAATAGCTGAGGTGTATCTTCAACTAAGATCTCCAAAATGGAGCTCCCTCATTCATGAAACCAAAATCAATAACATGAAAATTGAGAATTTTTGGTTCTCATTTATACCAGTTAGGAACATCCTAGAAGGTTCCAAAAGATGAAAAAAATCAGGGCTCCAATAGAAGTGCACCCCTTTTAGAGCAGATCAAATTAATTGTACTTCAATAGGAAATTGGCCTAGAGACATCAAGTTGGTACAAGAGTATGTGCAAAGGCATCCTAAGGTTCTCATGTGGCCTCATAAACGAGATGACTATTCCATTGTAGTAGACATTGTACAAGCCACCAATGATGTTGTTGAACATGACCTTCTAGGATAGCAGGTGAAATAGCTCAAGATTAATAGGAAGTCTTGGATTGAATAGTTCACTAGAATAGAAGACCAAAGTAGACTAGGCTGGAAAATATCAAAAGCTTTTGTAGTATCAAGAAGTTGTAATCAAATAAGTGACAAGGCTAAGGTTTTTCTAAAATCTTAAAGGGAGACAATATTGAGTAGAAAGTTCTCAAGAAGAGGTTGGCCTTGAATAAGTTCATGTTTCTTGAAGGATAGGCGTAAAAAAACATGTTGGTCCCCAATTAATTCAAGGAAGGTTCTATGGCGATCTATGGAGGATTTGTATCGCATTCGGATACCTCCCAAATGTTGGGCCTGTACAATGCAGATCACATGAATTTGTAGAAAAAAGAGACAAAATAATAGGGAGATAATCAAGGGTTGAAGGAATCTTTAAGAGAGTTGGTGAATATCCATTTGCCAATAAAAAGGGAGAAATGCCTATGCTGTTGTTGATGCGTGGAGTGGATGCCACTCGAGGCGGGGTACCCATCACAACTGACTTTATCTACGAGGCTGTGAGGGCTGTTATTGAGGACATTGGGGTGGAGCATGTGGTTCAAGTTGTCACAAACAACGCCACGAATTGCAGGCAGATGTGAGACATTTTGATGAGAGAGCACCCCACCATTGTGTGGACACCATGTGCTACACATTCCATAGACCTCCTTATCCATGACCTCTACGATCTTGCATGGATATGCCAGGTATAATTTTCTTCGCTTGCTTTGCCATCTTTCCATGATTCACATGTTGCTCCCTTCTTGGCGTTTCTCTAAACTTTTGGTTGCCAGTTTGTGTTGTAGATCATGTCTTAGGCCTTTTGCGTGGTCAGCCTTGTTACCAGGAAGAAGCGCTTGTTGGCCTTGTTCTGCACTTTCTCGTCGTTGGACTTGAGGAAGCCAACATCTACCCGCTTTGCCTACTATTTCTTGGTCTTGGAGTGATTGTTGGCAGTACGAGACCATTTGCGGAGGATGGTTGCCAATGACGTGTTCCAGCCTTTCAGAGGTATTAGTGCAGATGCGTTGCATTTTCAGACCACCGTGTATTATGGAGAGAAATTTTGGAGCCAGGCAACAGAGCTTGTGGGGGTCTTACGACCCATTTTCTATGTGTTGCGGCTTGTAGACCGTGAGGGAATGGTTGTAATGTTCGTTGTAATGAGTAGTAGGTTGTCGGATGCTTTCAAATTGATTCCAACAATTAAACACAATTTTTTTAAGGGTTTTCTTTGGATGCTTTCTTCTCACAATTGTTTGGCCAATTCAATGCAGTGTAATGCTTATGCGGATGTTTAGGGTTTTGGGCATTGCATTGAACATCTGCTCGTTTGTTTCTTTTGCAGGACTGCTCTCTTGCTAATACCATGCCGGTTGCTGGTAGGGGCATTTGTGGGCTGAGGTTGAGCTCACACAGGGGGATGTGGCTACATTTAGAGGCTCAGGTACCCGCAGATGGAGATGTATATACTGTGGTGGGATCTTCACTGGATCGCTTACTAGGCTCAGAGCTCACTTGGTACGGCTCATAGGGCCAGATGGGCATATCTGCTTGTCCCAGGATTTTTGATGAGGATGTGTAGAGGCTCATGGACATGTACGGGCTTGATGGTACCTCCACGTAGCCAGTCAGACTAACAAATACCTTTGTTCAAGGGTCAGTATTAGTGGTAGGGCCTAGTACATGTGCAGGTGCAAGCACATCAGTGGTAGGGCCTAGCACAGGTGCAGGAGCAGGCACATCACGGGCAGAGGGTGGTTTGGGGCCAGTACATGGTCCAAGTTTAGCTCCTCCAGTTCCAGCCGTAGTAGTAGGGCCTAGTTCAGTGGCAAACCCTTCCCTATGCACCATTTGCCATTGCAGATTCTGCCAGGGGGGGGGGGGGGGATCCAGCACCTAACGCTCCACAGTCGGACATCCACAGATCGCCCAACATCTACCACATCCACACTCGCTGCTTGACGACGGGCACCTCATGTGGTGCAGAGGGCAGTTAGGCCCAAGTCATAGTAGACACTGGAGCGTTCTGGTTGGCAAAGAGAGCTGCATGCCCAGTGCACCAGACAGGTCGGTCGGTTCTTCTATGAGTGTGGCATTCCCTTTTCTATTGCTGACACCTGGGCTTTCATAGAGCTTATTCGGTTAGTTGCTTCAGTGGATGCTAGTTGGAGACCACCCAGGAGAGGCATTGCAAGGGATCCACCAAGAGGAGCAGACCATCACGCGAGAGCTGAGCTTTGTTCGCACAACTTGAGAGAGGTATGTCCAGCATCCTTAAACTTTTTGCGTACATTTCGTTTTGCGAGTCCTGTTTTCTTTTCTTTTTGCATATGGCTGATGGATGTTTTGTGACAGGTATGGATGCTCGATATTGAGTGATGGATGGACTGGCATTCGTTGGCGATCCATGATCAATATCTTGGTCTCTTGCCTACTCGGCACAGTTTTCATGCATGGCGTGGATGCCACTCAAGGCGGGGGACCCATCATTTGGGAGGTTGTGAGGGATGTGATTCATGGCATTTGGGTGGAGCACGTGGTTCAAGTTGTCACAGACAACGCCATGAATTGCAGGTAGATGGGGGAGAATATGACGAGGTAGATGTGTTGCACATTCCATAGACCTCCTCATCCACATTCTTTGCGTTCTTGCATGGATACGCCAGGTATAAATTTTTTTCGCATGCTTTGCCATCTATCTATGCTTCACATGTTGCTCTCAGCTTCTAACCCTTCTTGGTGTTTCTCTAAATTTTTGGTTGTCGGTTCGTGTTGCAGATCATGTCTTAGGCCATGCCCGTGGTCAGCTTTGTTACCAGGAAGAAGCGCGTGCTGGCCTTTTTCCGCACCTTTTTGCCACTCCGGCACCCAGCCACTTTGCCTCCTATTTCTTGGTCTTGGAGCGATTGTTGGCAATGAAAGACCATTTGCAGAGAATAGTTGCTAGTGACGAGTTCCAGCCCTTCAAAGGTATTAGTGCAGATGCATTGCATTTCCAGGCCACCGTGTATGGTGAGGTTTTTTGGAGCTAGGCAGGAGAGCTTGTGGGGGTCCTATGACCCATTTTCTATGTGTTGCGGCTTGTAGACTGTGAGGGGTGCACTCTTGGTCTGATTTACGAGTTCATGGACCATCCAATGATGTGACTTGGACGATGACAGGTATGATTGCAATATCTTGTAATTTATCTGATTCAAGTTGGTTGCATTTCGAAGTTTCTTTTGTGCTGCGAGACACTGACAATACATGATTGCAATTTGTATGTCACAAGAAGGACATGATCATGCAAATTTGGGAGAGCAGATGGGACTACTTCCACCAACCTATCCATGTCATAGCCCACATGCTGCACCCCCTGTGGCGCTCTTCCAGACATGAGGATGACCCAGAGCTCCACCCGTGATGGTTGGAGTACACTGAGCATGTATGGCCCATCGGCCCAGGTATACCCACCTACCTTAGTCCTCTACACATATCTGTACTCAATGAGTTTGTGGGCCCTGCTCAATGAAATCTGTGGATTGACGCATGCCATGGTTGTTTTGCCAAAAGGCCTAAACTCTACTCAAACCCCCCCTCATGGAACGTATGGGTTGCCCCCTATGCCTATGGGAAGGAATGTCGGCTCTGCCTCTGTCTCCACCTTTGGGTCCACCAAGAGATCGGCCAAGTCAGCCCCCTGTGACTCTGCTCCACTCATGTCCTCTCCCTCTGTATCCCCCTCCTCTACCCACTCCTCCTCCAGATAATCATCCCCGAGCTCCTCTCCCCCCTCTGAGCCCTCATCATCCCACTCCTCAGCCCTCTCCCGCCCCCTAGTTGCTCTCCTCTGCCACCGTAAAGCAAGTGCCTCTACCTCAGCCTGCCTATACATCTCTCTATTTGTCATCATCCAGCTCCTCCTGCGTAAGTGGTGCCCGAGGAGCAGCAGCTGACGAGTCGACCATGCAGGAGTTAGGGTTCACCTACAACCACAAAGAAACAGTGTTGACAAGTGAGTATCTTGCGATTCAAGCAGAACAAAAGCAGTTTAATGCGTCAAAAAATAGCTCGAACATCAAAGTCTACAGTGAATCACCTCAATCATCTCGGCACCCTTTGCGTGTGTGCGTCTCAACATTTGTCCGTTGGTGTTCACAAACACCAACCACCTGCACTGTGCTCGATCGATAGCATGTTCATCATCTCCGTGTGGTACAAGGCCCAGGTGCTCCAATTCCGCTCGCATGCGGATGTTGAGAACAGTCCCGTGCGAGGACTCTCTAGGCCAATCATCGCAAGTCGCCGGTGCTACGCCCGTGGATGCTCAACCACATCATGGGCCTCAGCTGATCCTCCCTCAATCGACACTGCTCTGGATCAAACGGTCCCTGGCTCCGATCAAAAGTCACCAGCTGTTACCCTATGTTCTTGAGCTGTCGAGTGGAGCGGAGCATCGCATGAGGCCGTTGGCCAGACATCGTCCTAGTGGGTAGGGCCATCCCAGGGTTTAGGACCGCAGGGTCCCAATACGCAGACACGCAAGGCAAAGGGAGGCCACCCTTGGGTAGAGGTAGGGGCAGCCAGAGGGGGACAGGAGGAGGGGAGATAGCCAGATGTATGGGGGAGGCCGGAGGGAGCACTAGCAACAGGTGTAGAGGCAGTAGAGGTTGAGGCACAGATTCATCTACGGAGTATTTTACTTTTCATTAAGTTCATCAGACATTATTGTACTCCATTTACCGCGCCATGTGGCCCGATTTTATATATGGTGTTTCTTTTGCACATGTACCACAAGCTCAGTATGGTTCAGCATGGTTCGATATGATTCAGTATGGTTCCTTGTGATTTCAATTCAGTTTGTTGTGATATTTTATATATATATATATATATATATATAGAGAGAGAGAGAGAGAGAGAGAGAGAGAGAGAGAGAGAGAGAGAGAGAGAGAGAGAGAGAGAGAGAGAGAGAGAGAGAGAGAGAGAGAGAGAGAGAGAGAGAGAGAGAGAGAGAGAGAGAGAGAGAGAGAGAGAGAGAGAGAGAGAGAGAGAGAGAGAGAGAGAGAGAGAGAGAGAGAGAGAGAGAGAGAGAGAGAGAGAGAGAGAGAGAGAGAGAGAGAGAGAGAGAGAGAGAGAGAGAGAGAGAGAGAGAGAGAGAGAGAGAGATTTTATTAATGTTCTTGAATACCCCAAGGTACATAGGACTCAGAAAAGGACTCAATCATCTATAAATTGCTACTATAATGCCTAAAGCCTAAAGATGGTTGGCCTAGTCAGGGTTTGACAGCCTAGAATTGAATAGCATGATGCCTATTAGCCTGGAAGTATTGGTGAATGGTATGTTGTGAAGGTGTCATTGCCATGGACCGCTGTCGTCGGGTAGGCTGTCGGTGTCGTCATTGCTGCCGTGTCCATCTGGGCTGGGGCCTAATGGCTGACTGTCTCTTTGGCCGTCGACATGGTCGTTGTTGCCGATGCATAGAAGAATCTGGAATCTCAGCCTCTCCATTTGAATTGTCAGATCTCTGTCTCCGACGGGATATGCACTCACTGATGCTCAACTGTACCAAGGAGTGTGTATTAGTATCTAGTCTCCTCCTTCTCAAGTCTGACATCTCCCGGATCATCAGTGCTTCACATTTGGGGTCCTTATAGGATAGCAAGGTAGAAAGTGTCACTGGGTGCTCTCTGAATAAGCAGTAGTACCTCCCCCGAATCTCATAGTAGGCTGGACATCTGAAGAGGAAATGTGATTCGTCCTCAATCTCATGCATAGAACACATGCTACAAAGCCGGTCCTCTCGTGGGGTGCCACTGTATCTGCCGGTCTCAATGGCCAGCTGATGTGAAGAAACCCGAAACTGATTCATCTCTATCCGTAATCTGTGTGATATACTCCTCAGCAAGTAACCAGATAGTATGGGTTAGCCAGCTGGATCAAGACATAGAAAATGTGTACGATATGATCATATACAGATCCTCTACGGATCTGTAGAGGAGGCCTCTAATGTACTGATGAGTGCCCGCAGGTAGGTCAGTGATCTGGATACCCAATATGGAGAGGAGACGACAAGCCTGAGAATACCATGAGAAAAGGTGTCCCTCTGAGTGCAGGCGCCGGGATGAGGATAGGGCCGCAACAGCATAGTGTGTACCCTTGTCTTGAAGATCATCCAGCCTCTGTATAAAAGTCACAATATGGAATAAGGCCTCAATCTGAGTGGGGGGGACCGCGAACTCCGCCAGTATAATTAGGTGTGGTATTGAGGGCTTAGCCCGTGTCATACCGGAGAGCAAACGAATCTGGAGCCGGGAGGTATATGTCCAATCAGTAGCTGTCAGGCCAGTACTCCATATCTCGGAAGCATACATAGCTGAGAGCACAACCATAGTGTCAAAGAGTCGGCACTTATTGGTCGCATCTTTGATGTGTGAAGTGAAGCAAAGTCTCTCCAAATCTACCTGCGAGGCATAGCCCTTCCGTACCCAAGAAATAGCTGGATGTCTCATGTTGAACATGGGCCCCGAGAATAGTACCCCTAGATATGTTTATGAATCAACAACCTCCAGTGGATGACCATCCCATAGAAGCTCCTGCCGCATCATGAAAGACCTAGAGGTGTTGAACACCATGACCTTAGTCTTGGCCACATTCACTGACAAACCCCACTGTGTGCAGAAAGAAAGAAGAGCGTCTAAGTGTCGTTGCAAACCCTCTCTCGTCCGTGAAAGCAAAACCACATCATCAGCATACAGGAGGATAGCAATAATGAGGTTGCCCAATGTACATCCCTCCCCTCCATCTCTCTGTATAACATGCTCCAGCTCGTCAATGTAAAGACCAAAAAGTGTAGGAGAGAGTGGACATCCTTGTTTGACCCCAATAGTACTAACCACCTCCGGTGAAATAACTCTTGATAGTCGGACCCTGCCAACCACACGCCTGTACAATGCTACTACTGCCTGTATAGTATCCTCTTGAAAGCCCCGATCGTGAAGTCTCTGTATCAATAGATGCCTAGGCACAGAATCAAAGGCCTTGCAAATCCACAAAGCAACAATATACACGTTCTCTCTTGGCCTTAGCCTCCTCAATAATGGACCTCAAAGTTAAGATATGATACGATGTAGTATATCTTGGTCTGAAACCCGCCTGTCCAATGGCATAAAGTGATATGGCATCCATCTCTATACTAATCTCTGACTGTAGGATAGAACCATAGACTTTGGCGAAGAGGTGGCTGATCATAATGGTGCGGTAGTTGTCAACTTTCATGGGGTCCCCGCCTTTATGATAGGGTGAATGAGGTTTGTGGACCATGGAGATGGAAAATCAGAGGTGACAGCTCGGTTGAAAAGAATGGAGAGGAATGGTGAGAGGATGTCAGGAGCATACTTTAGAAGTTCAGCTTCTAGCTCATCAATGTCTTTGGCTTTATGGGAATGGAGTCGTGTGATGGCCTTCTCTATAAGGTCGTTAGTAAATATGTCAAAAGTATCCGTGACACAAGAGGTGGGAAGAGGAGGGGTGTTTGGGATGGTGTACAATGATGTGGCATATGTGACCCAAGTGCTGAGGTCTGTAATTTGTGGTGGAGGTGATCGTGGAAGGAACTTCTTCCAGAACGAACCTGATGAGGAATTGAAAAGGAGATCCATCATTTTCTTACCTTGGCCAATCTCGTATGCAATTTTCTTTTTTTTGGTGGTTCTACGATAGACACGAGATATGGTTTTGGTCATGTGAGGAAAATGGGAGTGAACATATATGAGGTTCTGATGGAGGTGGATGCACTCCTGGTCATACCAAGGATTATGGGGTCTATTACGTCTTTGGTGCTTGGGCCATGGGGATGGAAAGGCAATGGAAGCTGCAATGTGGATTCTCTGTACAGTGTTATGTTATGTGGAGTGTAGCGGTAGGTGGTTTTCACTGTAGGGGTCGAAGAGAAAATATGTGTGATAGGGAGATGACCGATAGAGAGGGAGAGATACGAGTGATCAGAAAGAGTGGTGCGGTGTATAGAGAAGGATGAAATGGAGTAAAGGAGGGACGGCGAACCCATGAAATAGTCAACGACGCTATGTCCTCCACTATGTGGGAAGCAAGTGTAGTCACCAGAGCCTGGTAGCTGAAGAAGGCCATTATAAATGGCCAGTCCATGAGCCTCGCCCAACTAAAGCATCTGCTTCCCATATGCTGTAACTGGACCTGTTCCATCCGTCGATCGCCGTATAAGACCAAGATCATCGCCATCAAGTGCATGTATCCGTTGTGGATCATCTGCTGCTCTTTTCCATGCCAAAAGGCATATAAGAGTAATGAAGTACATGCCAAGTATGTGGTAACCATGTGAATGTTTAAAACGTCTCCAAAACTGTAATGAAGAAAACATCTAGTACAAACTAAGATAGACACGTATGTGAGAGTGTGTGTGCATAATAATCATATGTATCTATGTCAAGATGTCAAGACTGTGTTGATGTTGTTGCTGCTATGCTGATGCTGTAAAAAGATGTAATGCGAGCTGCAGCATGAGAAAGCACTGGAGCTTGTCGGCGTCGTCTGTGAGCATGAGCATGTGTAGTAGTACGTCTCTGTGTAGGATGTCTGGTGATCCTGGTAGTAACGTGATGGTGGGAAGTACACTGTTTCTGATCTCTATGAGCATGTAAGCGGCTATCATCCTCGTCATCGTCATAATCCTCATTCTCAGGCACTAAATCACGTGATCGCCGCCTAGTAAAGAATGAAGTAATGCCATCAACGAGGGGAGAGGATGTTCCATCAACGAGGATGTTACATTCAAGATAGCCACCTTAGCCACCTTTTTATTTATTGACCACATTTCAAGATAGCCGATTTTTCAAGATAGCCACCTTAGCCACCTTTTATTTATTGACCACATTTCAAGATAGCCGATTTTTCAAGATAGCCACCTTTTCTATTTACCTTATCACCTTATGATGAATGTAACGATTTCCTAATCAATCTCTCTCTCTCTCTCTCTCTCTCTCTCTCTCTCTCTCTCTCTCTCTCTCTCTCTCTCTCTCTCTCTCTCTCTCTATCGCGAGGAAGGGCTGGATCGCGACTGTGACAGCAAGGGGCAGGCAGGCAGGTCTCTCTCTCTGGATTGCGACTATGGCAGCACAGGCCAGGCGACTCTCTCCCAGGTATCGGATCTCTCTCTCTCTCTCTCTCTCTGTTTCTATCACACGCACACACACAATGACAGATTGCGCGTTGTCATTGTGTGTGTGTGTGTATATCTCTCTCTTTCTCTCTCTCTCACACACACACAAAGCCAGATTGCGCTCATTGGGAGAGAGAAGTGGAGCTGTTAATGTGTCCAAATTCTGTGGAGTTAATTCCAAATCCTGCAGAGATAATTTTAATGCCTCCACCTCTGGTGAAGATTGTGATAGCTCATCTGTAACCGATTCCACTATCTGAGACACAACCTTGGAATTTCCCCCCACTACAGGTATCTGGAGATTCATAGGCAAAAGCCCGTCTTTATCTCTTACAACCTTGCAAGGAAGCAGTTTCTGTACAGCAAATCGAGTAACTGTGCCACAAATATGAGCAGAGACTCGCAGCATCTCGATTGAACATTACGAAGTACTTCAAAACTCTTACTCTTGAGAACACCCTGTTAGGAATTAATGGTTAATTAATTAATTGTAGAGGCCAGCCTGCGTGCTAGAAGGCCTATTTCTGTTTTTAGTATAGGTACTATCTACTTTTATTATAGGTACCACCAATTTTGCTAGAATAGTATAGAATACTATTTTATGTTTATGCTAACATAGATTGTTATTTCTGAGATTTAGTAATTAGCATAATTGCTTTTGCCAAACGGTATTTTAGGCAAATAGCTTCTTTAAGAGAAAAATTGCATCAAGAATCTTAATAGGACCTGGACAAGTTGGCCGAGAAGTATCAAAGAAATACTGAAGACGTGTGAGCCATTTGTCGAACATATGTTCAGATGGTATATCACTATTAAAAAGAAAAAGATAATCTAAAGGGGATAGAGACCGAAAATCAGAAGTCATGATAATCTGCAAAACAAGTGGAGAGAGGGAGCTGAAAATCCAAGCTGAAAATGCTGAAGATCCAAGCTAAAGATCCAATCTGAAAATGGGTGTTGTGGGCAGCAGCTAGTAAGATCCACAAATGTCCTGCAAAATGATGGAAAAACCGCTGAAAATGGTGATGAAGTAGGGCGTTGGACAGCCTCCAACAAACAATCAGCAAATGGACAACAAATTGGTGGAGAAATCCGTCGAAGATGGCAAGGTAGTAGGGCGTTGGGTAGCAGCAGCTACCAAAATAATGGAGAAAACCGCTGAAAATGGTGATGAAGTAGGGCGTTGGAGCCTTAAATGGGCAGCAAATTGGTGGAGAAAATCAACGAAAGTGACAAGGTAGTAGGGCGTTGGCCAGCCTCTACCAAATCTGGAAAAACAATGGAAATCTGATGAAAAAGTCGACGAAAGTGATGGGTTAGTAGGGCGTTGGACAACCTTTACTAAATCTGAAAAAAGTGGTGCAAAGGAAAGTGCTCTGATACCAAGTTACGAATGAAGCCACAATTGATCTAGAGCTAAGCTATGAAGCATCACATAAGCAAGACTTGACCCTAGAAAGCAAGAAAGAGAGAGATTAACGAGACTAAAGAGAGAGATCAATATCATCAGTTGAGTAACAAATGACACAGATTCCCTACTTATACCCTAGAGGAAGCCCTAAGAGGAAGCTTCCAGTGGTTAGGGCCCGATAATAGTGCGCCCTCCAAGAAGACTCCCACTCTCCAGTATACCAAAAACTGTATTAATAGCCATCTTCAACTACCAAAAACTTTAGAATACTATTCATAATGGAATCTAGGTATACCAAGCTTTGCTGAAATCCATCTGAACTTAGTTGTTATTCTTGGGTTTGTTAAGTTCTGTTATCCAATTGAGCTCTTTGGGATATCATCACTAACAAAACCAAATCAGTTTCTCCATTGAGAATTATTCTCTCACTAGGAATTTCCTATATTTTATGCACATAATCTTTGCTGAAGGCCTCACTTATAACACTACATTTGGATCCTCCTCTAAATCGTTTCTAAGTGAGAAAATTATCCTTTCCAAAGAAAACTCATATAACCTGCAAATAATTGTTTAGAACACTATTTATTTATATATTTATGTTCACCAACTGGTTAAAGTATACTGGATAAACCACATAGCAAGGAATAAATAAATAATAAAACTTTACAGGATTATTTATGCGCTTATGAGAATAGTCTCATTATGATCTCGCAGATCCTCTCTTCATATATTACATATTTAACTAGGAATCTTGTAACTCAGTTCTCTCAATAAGTATTCTATTTCTCAAGAGTAAATAACATATCTGGAAAATCTTCGAAATGTGGAGAATACATTCTCAGTCACGAGCTTTCCAACCATCTAGGTTTTAACACCAAATCTCTTCTATTTAATCAACCTACCACAAGTCTTAGTACACCAACCAAGACTAGGTTGATTGATACAAACATCTAGGAGTCAGGGTTAAAGCCATAACTTATTTCAATCTAATTCAATCCACAGTAAATATGTGATTGGTAACTCTGGTTAGTGGCCTTTAAATTTTGTCTTTATCATATACTTATAGGTAGTAGTTCGTATGATAACTTCAAGTGTATAACTCCCATACTGGAAGGAATCATATGAAATCTGCGTGATTATCTTGTATTCAAGAAATTTCTATAGGCAAGTGTTCAATCAAGTGAGAAATAACTTTTAAGGGCTTCCAGATTTTGTAATAGTGAGATACCATTTGCGATTTGGATCAATATCTCATAATTTCACAAAATACTCGAACAAATGACTAATGGTTTCCACTATTAGCTTTACACTAAAAGTAAATGAACCATTGGCATTTAGATCATTCTTGCACAAGAAGTTCCTATCTAAATTTAAAGATATCCACAACGTCTACCAAAGGCTAAATTTTTTTGAGACGATTCGGAATATACAGAACATTGGACAACAACTTAACAACACCTCTCTGAAATTCGACCCTGACTGTCCTTTCACCTTCAATGGAATGCATTGAGTTGTCTCCAAGCTGCACAACTCTGGAATGGGTGAAAGGCTTGTAGTTTTGGAACCAGTCCCGATGATGGGTCATGTGCTGATTTGCTCCAGAGTCCAGGTACCAAGAATCGATATCCTGAAAATTTCCGACCCTGGTCATAAAGGCAGCTTCATTCTCCTCTTCATGTTGGATCAAGTTACTGGTTGAGGCAGCATTTGCTTGTAAAGGAACTGCTTCTTCTTTTCATTGTTATACTTGAGTGTTCTGTAGTCCTTAATGAGATGACCAGTCCTCTTACAATACTTGTAGAAGAGTTTTTGCATTGGCTGGGATGATGAAGGAAAACTCGAATTCGACCCTAAGCTAGAATTCGATCCTGAGTTAAAATTTGGCCTTGAGCCAAAATTCGACCCTGAGCCAAAATTCGATCTTGGCTGCATGTTGCTCCTTTTTCCTGAATAATCAGATTTTGTGGATTTCTTTGACTTGAACTTCTGATTTCTCCTTGTGTAAAGAGCCTGAGGATCAGATCCTAAGCCCGAGGAAGCATTTCTTCTGATCTCCTCTTGTAGCAGCATTGATATAACTCTTGATAGAGTAAGTTGTTGCTGGGTCGAAATGGCCATGACCCATGTTTCATAGGCTTCAGGGAGACTTGAAAAGAGTCATTATTGCATCTGAATCCTCAATGTTCGATCCAGTTGCAGTCATCTGCTCCATTAGATTTTTGAAAGTATTAAGATGGCTGGAGATAGTGTCTGCATCAGACATCCTCAATGTGAAGAACTTCTTCCTTAGATGGAGTTTAGATGTGACATCTCTGATGTCATAAAGTGTTGCTAGGATGTCCCAGGCATCCTTGGCTGTCTGAGCATATCGAAGATGGCTGATCTGGGAGTCTTTGATATTCAGGGTGATTAAGGCAAATGCCCTGCCATCTCGTTGCCTCCATTTGGTGATGCTGGCCTCATCTCCCTCTAGTTTGACTTCAGTACCATCAACTATGTCCCATAGTTCCTTGGCTAGTAAAACGACTCTCATCTTGAACTTCCGGAGATGGTAGTGCTCTCCATCGAGCTTGTCAATCAGAGAAGAGCTAGAAGTAGAATCCATTTTGGTATAGTATCGATATTGTTGGTAGAAACAACAATAGCGGATTACTGTTTGCTGATATGAGGTCTTGGTAGAAACGAGACAAAATCCACAATGAAAATTGCAGATTACTGAGCCACCTGCTCTGATACCATATAGGAAATCAGGGAAAATCGATATTTTGCAGCGGAAGTGGTGAGCAGGTGGTGTGTGGATCGGAAGTGCGACAATTACCAGCTAGCATTCAAGATGGATCGAATATTACAATGCGCAATAGAACAACGATGTAGACCAAAAACTTGCACTCTGATAATTATCAAAAATGTAATACAAAAGCGCGAAGCTGGGTGCAAGATAGAAGGCGCAAAAATAGATTTCAGTTGATAACTTGTTGATGATAAACTACCAAACTCGAAAAACTGAACTTAACCACCTTGCAACAAAAACGCCTGCAGGATGATAGCCTGATCAGTGTGTTGACTCCAATGCAGATCTTCCTTAATGATTGGAAGTCAGATGATCAGCACTTGGAAGCTGACATTAACCTACTTAATTAACTACATTTGTTCTGCAGTAGGTAGCCGCTATTTACAGTGAATGTCTGTATAGAAGTAGTTGAGCTGTCAACGTCAGGACGTGGGTCGGATTTTTGACAGTATCGAAATTTTACAAAGACTCGGAAAAATTACAAAGACTCAAAAAATATACACCGACTCGAAAAATTACAATGACTAGGAAAATTACGGATTTTCCGAGTCGATCCCATATCAAAAAATTCTGATTTTTGGAGATCGAAAAATCTCGGATTTTTCGAGTCGATACAGTATCAAAATTTTTGAAAAATGCGAGTCGAGTTTTTGCTATAATAATTTTTCGAGACTTCCTTCTTTTTGTGGTTTTTCAAAGATAGGTATAAACAGGGGTTTTCAGGATGCTCATTACCTAATGGAATTGGGCTTGAGCATGAATTCCAACATACTTGAAACTCATCCTTTGGCCCTTTCTTCCTTGCATTAATTTCCAATCTGAAACTGGTTATACACATCTATTAATTTGATAAGCCTATGATTCTACTTGTATGGGTTTTGATTGTTGGTTGATCAACATTTGCTTTCCAGAGTTGTTAACGTTCATCTTACAATGGTTTCTCATTCTCATTTTTATGCCCTTTCAGTTGGCCAGTAGTGTATTTGAAAAGGTCATCCAGTTTACTTTTTCTGATTATTATTGGCACTTTGATGCTGGCAGATACAGCATATCCTTTTCTCTGCCTCCTCATTAGCTTTTTCCTACCACTATGTCTTTCTTGGCCCTTTGAACTCCTCATCTTGGTGGTGGGCTGGCTAATATTGCCCATATGCAAATGGTTCCGGATACTTGGTTGGAAGCTATTTGAACTTTAGCTTAAGCTCGTAGTTGTGCCCATATGTATAATTTTTGACCCTGCAGTAAGTATCAGCCCTTGAGTCTAGCCCAAAAAAAGAACTGGCTTAGCATGCATGTAATTTTGAGAATTGTGAAATAGGCCTAAAAAGAGTTTCTCTCAGTTACTCTGGATGCATTATCTGCAGATATGGCAAGATTCACGATTGAAAATCTGCTCATCTATAGTTCGTATTGAACGTTTGTGGGTAAAAAAAGCATCTATTCAAACTAGAGCTTCTCGACTTGCTTTAGTCGAACAATCCAAGCAAGCATGCTACATGCTGTGCAGATGCTTTTATCACCCTCAAGATACAAGCTTTGCAGGTTGCGGGTCTGATAAGGAGGTTTTTGTTTCTAATAACTTTAAGCGGTGCCGGTGTGTTCTTATCCCTTCATGAAATTGTGCATTTCTCCTGATTACTTCTTAAAGAACTGGTGTCTTAAATTTTCATGATAGAAACTGTCAGTTGTGATTTTTGAACTGATGTAGGAAGAGCAAAAGCAAAATTTGTCACTTATTATTTCCTCCTTTGCATTCTGATTTTTTTCATAGGTTGTGCAATGGCCGAATGTTGTCATTTTAAAACTCAGTAGACCAGCTGTTGAACTCCCACTTAACCAGCTTCCTGAAGTTGCTTCCAAGGGTGTAAATTTGAGCCCTTTCAATGGCTACATTGCTATTGTAGCCCCTTTTATGCTGCTGGAAGAGTTTTGTCAATTGCATCTGCATTCATCACATCAATATGTTAACTTGCCAGACTAAGATGCTATTTTATTCAGCTCTTGAAGAGGACTTTTATTAAAAGTAGTGTACGCTGAGAGTTAGAATTTAACGTCGTAATCTTGATGGATTTCAAGCCTTTCTACTTGTGACCTGGACTACTCAGTGCTGATCATATGAATAGCATAGTCTGGTGTTAGCTATAATGAATAAATTGCAGGATGTCATATATTGACTTAAGAACAAAAGTCTACTTATGATGCAGATCACATGAAGAAAGGATTCTTTGATAGTTCTCTGTACTGGATTAAGGTGAGTCAATATCTGTGAATTAGATATGACAAGTTTTGATGTCTCTGATGCCATGATGAATAAACTGCCAGATGCCTTACATCAATGTGAGTGGGAAAGTCTAAATATGATTCCCCACAGCTTAATAAAAGTACTATCTGAAAGTTCTTGTAATATACGTACACTGGATGGATTTCTTTCAGACCTCTTTCCTCCTGCCATCCCTTTGGTTAGGTCCTTTTTTAGTACTGTTATAGAAGGTTTTCCTATCCACCTTCAACCCTAGACCTAAGCAACTGCGAAGCATCAAGCGTCATGTCACGCGGAGATTCATTCCCATGAGAGTGGTAGCATAATTTAGATTCATACACGTGCTTATTATTTGACATCTAACACTACGATCCACTAGTCCTAATCCACAAGATCAAGCTTACTTTTCTCTCTCTCTCTCTCTCTCTCTCTCTCTCTCTCTCTCTCTCTCTCTCTCTCATAAAAAGTATAACGAGATTCAATCCCAACAATTAGCAAATCCAAATAACATAAAAATCCAAAGAAAACATGAGAGATTGAGAAAGGTGAAGAGCAAGGACATCCAAATGCAATTGGGTAGAACCTCCACCTTCTTGATTGAACATTGAACATGAAAAATGAACTACAAATCATCACTATTTATAGCGGATTCTAGGGCCCTTGGCCTCCATTCTTATTGGCCAATTCCTACCTCCCTCATCATTCGAATTTGAAAATTGGGGGGAACCCTCTTTTATTCACTAACTTGATTATTAGGCCCTCCAACACTTCATCCTCGCAATTTTGCCTAAAGTCCTTTTATTATCTTGTAATTAATCAAATAACTATACACATGCAAGTGGCCAAATCCTGTCACTTATTAGCTACTAATAAATGAATAATCTAATCATGAATTACGGTTGCCTCGATATCCGCAAACACTCCAACAATTTTCTAATATGTCTATGCGAGAATATTACTAAATTTGGCAGGTATCAGTCTCTTCTTTGGTATGCTGTGGACTCATGAATGAATCAACAACAGCAAATTTGCTACATAACGGGACGTGTCAAAGTTCAATGTAGGATATAGCCACTGGGTTTATACCATTATACCCTTGAACCTTGTGGTTGATAAAAAATACTGTCAAAAACCAAGAGCAGAGGCCAAACCTATTAAGTATGACATTTGTGCCAAATAAGCTAACAACAGCAATGCAAGTCATATGTCACACTTTTTGTGGTTGAACTATTATTCTGGGCAATCAATATTTCTTTTACGCAAGTTATTAATGTATTCAGTTCTTTGTTACAGATATGGAATTTACGTAGGAAAGTCAAACTTTCTGTCAGGATTGGGGGAAAGATCTTAATCTGCAGTGATCAGGCCAGCAGTCAGAATGAGCTCAAATCAGAGTGCAGTTTGAGAAGTTCAGATCTGAATAATTTCGACTATTTATGCAATTTCTTCTATGATCATGAACAGCAGTCTTTGCATCAATTATCTTAACAAATTCCTGTGAACGAGGAGATACCACAATGCTGCATTTCAACCTTCATCAGAAGTTTGCTGTTCTTGTTTATATGTTGTTTTCTGGCTTAAGTTGGTGCTTCCAGATAGTTGTTGAAGAAGTGCTCTTAATTTTATGCATTGAAGACATTCTGCCTGATCATGTTTATCACGAACCACATTTTTGTGTCAGAAGCTTGACATTCTCTAATTGCTTATTCTCACGGAGTAAAAATCACTTATTCAACTCTGCACGCTTAATCACTACATATGTACAGACAACAAAGCATATCAGCATCTGATGAACTGCATCCTTTGTTGTAATTTTTATTATGAAGTCCAAAGCTGCAGGATTGATTCCTATATAGCTGCCAAAGGCAGTCTCCAAGTTGCTTTGAGGTGAGATTTATGAAACTGTACTGATGGTAGGCCATAGTTGTACAACACTTCAGGAACTGATCCCATTTGAGCTTCGTTCAAGTGGCTTTGAATGGCTCAGTGTGTAATTCCTTCATGGTATGGTACATAGTTTAAGGATGGATGTGGTGAAATGTAATTTCATATAGATTTGTTGAACTACCCTGCAATACATAGTGATAATTAATTACATTTAAAATGGTTAAACATTTCAACATGCAACACAGTTAAAGGGTAACGCTATGTCATGTGGGAATTAATGTTTCAGATTCTTTGGTTGATTAAGTTAAGGTAAAAACATAAGATATCTCATCAAGGTTCCTTTAATTTGCTGAAGAAGAACAATGGAAGAGAAAAAAAGCTTTTGCTGTAAGTTGGTGATGAATACAATTTTTTTGGTAATAATGATGGAATTTTGATTTCTTTTTCATGGCTTTATGCCAACAACCAATAGTGCTGTTCTACTTGCAAGCTACTCTTATTGGCACCTTGTAAGGCTTGATGTCCTCTATTAGTAAAGTTTTGAAACATTTCACCAAATTGATTCCATGCATGACTCTTTTTATCAAAAGATTTTCAATGATTGAAGTGAACATATTCCTGGATATAGCATCATGTAAAGCATCGAAACTCTTTAATTGATTAACAATGAACTCTTTAATTGATTAACAATGAACGATATCCTTTAAAGATTACTAAACATCACTACATACAATCATAGACAAAGCCCTACAAGCAATGTAATTGAGCTCTCTTTTGAAGAGCCCCAAGCATCTCGTCGCACAATACTGTGCTTATGTAGCCTTTATTCATAGTCTATTTGGAATCTTTAAAGACTACAAAATCTTGATGCATAATTTGAAAAGCACATTTGGAGGGATAAGTGTGCACATAAGCTTGGTGGCCCTAGTTATAAAAATATTAGGCTCAAGTCAACTGTACGTTTGTACCACTTAAACACAAAAACATTGGCCTTAATATGGGTTGGAATGAAAACTAAACTAATGTTTGGGTGGAAGACATAGGGTTGTAGACAATATATGCTAGGAATGCCATAGTAAGGTCAATGATTGTTGTGAAAGTGCATTTTGTTGTATGAAAGGTCCATGGTGAATCACGAAGCCACTATGAAGATAGATTTCATTTAATGGTAATATAAAGGTCTATTAAGGTTACATATGGCCAAGAAATGTCGAAGGAAGTCATTATGATGAATATCATGGGCAAAGTTGTTGTAAATAAGCATATACAATAGGCAATATTATTATCTTGACATCGATTATGCAAGACCAATGCCATAACAATAAGAAGATTGTTGTTGTGTGAACCATGATGTCGTATCAATGTAACAAAGAGATATTGGCCATGATAACCAAGATGGCCTACAATGGCATCGACATGAATGTGGTCATTGAAAAAGATATTTGATGACAATTTCGTAGATCAAGAGTGCCAAAGAAATGCCAGATGAATTTTTGTTATCTACAATTGTATCCCTAGTTATTGTGCTAGACCAAAAGTGCCATTACAAGAAGATACAAATAGAATAGTTGCATGATATCAAGCATATCCAAAATTGTTTTTGATAGAGCCTACCATTTTAAGAGTATATCATAAATGCATAATAGACAACCAAATAAATTTCAAGCTATTTGAGCAAACCATCAATGTGTTACAAATATTTTAAATGATATTGACCATGCAAACTGCAACAAGATAGAAGACAATGGCTGGAGAAATATGCCATCCTTATAAATATAAGTGCCATGAAACTAGAACTCACAATGCAAAAGTATCCATAGGAGCCATGATACAACATAAGCAGTTGTGGCAGTTGGACATTGTGACATATATGCTAATAGACAATCATATAAAAATGGATCTCAAAGGTCCAAAGATTAGTATCAAAGAACTAATCATGGCAAGAGCATGCTATAGTAGAATTGATGATGAACACATGTTGGTGTGCTATGAGACGTAGAGTCTCGTAACATTAGCAAAAATTGATGATGAACACATGTTGGTGTGCGATGAGACGTAGAGTCTCGTAACATTAGCAAAAATATAAGTATGTCTAACCATAATGATACCAAGCAAGCATGCAATGGAGATTGCCCAAAAATGAAAATTAATATCAATACAAATTGGGTCAATATATCCCAAGTTTATAGTTGAAATGACAAGTACAGTACAACAACCATAGGAACTAGCTCTATAAATCGATAGAAGAAAAGTTGTAAGAATGCTATGAATTCAATCATAGGTTATGGTATAAAGAACAATTGTAAGAATGTTATGAATTCAATCATAGGTTATGGCATCAATGAAGTTGGTACCTATAATTCGTGCTTGTAGGGCTCTTGCCAATGAAGCATAAAAGATCATTATTGACACTTGGATATCAATCTTCCACAAAGAATGGCAATTGGAATCACAAATATTCAATGGTTGAAATCCTACAAGCAACAGCAATAAGTTCTCGTGAAGAGCTCACACAATACCAAGATCCAAAGCTACATAATGAGTGTCCCTAGTCTTTATTTATAGACAACAAATGCCATGGTATGGAAGCTTCTAGAGATTAGAGGTGATAAGGTTTCACAATGGGAATGTAGGGAGAGAAAAGTGCATCCTCATCACCTCCTCAATTGATTAACTAGCTTGTGCCCATCGTAAAATGTAAAGAGAGAAAAGTGTGCCCTCTTTTAGGTCACCTCTTTAGTCGATTAAGTACTAATAGTTTGGGCTCGTAGCTATAAAATGAAAGTGAATAACAAGGGCCCTTAAGGCTATACATGAACAAAAAGGATTTGTGGCTAACATATGCATGAAAGGGCACCCATGTGGACATAATATTCATAATAGAGACCAAGATGGGTAGGATATCCATAACACTCTTGCATTGAAAAAGCATTACTCTCAATTTAGGCATGTATAAAGCAACGTCATGGAAGAATAGCATCCACAACCACTAGTGGATTTAGAAAGCAGCATCATTTAGGAGGAACATTTGCAACAATTGGTATATGATCTAAAGCATCCTGAGATGATAGTAGCAAGAGCACAAACCTTGTCAACAACTAATGGTATATGCTAAAAAAAACAGTGGACTCCCAAATAGCTTCCTCAATAGGTCTACCATCCTATTGAACAAAAAAATGCACTTGTCACCAACAATGTCTAAATTGAAGCTTGATCTAAAGAATAGTAGGAGCTTTGGATCATTAGAGAAGGTAGCAACATCATGAGGAGTCTCATCCTCAAGAGTAGCACACAACAAAGTCACATGAAATATATTATACACATGTGTGAAACATACATTTGTAAGTGATAAGTGATATGACTCACATGAAATATCTAAAAAAAACCCATATTATTGTGGTGTCCCAAACACAGAGATTGTGCAAAATCGCATATGGGCACCAACTATAAAAGGTCAATGTATAATAAAGAGCAACATAGCAGGGAGTAAAAATACCATATGTAATCATAGAGCCTTGTTGAGGATCAATTTCCTAAAGTAGATATTGGTAGGCATCACAATTAAATGACAAGGATGTGTGCTACAAAATGAAAGTAATATTTTCCACTAAAGCAAACCAATTGACACCAAGTAGCATGTCATATTGGGTGATAAGTGATATACAAAAATCAATTTGTCCTATGAAATCTCTAATCTGGTATTAAAGAACTGAAAGAAGTCGAGTACTTTGAACAACATGAGTATTAGCAATCTCAATATACAACATATGCAAAATGAGCTTTGAAATGGCTAGTATGCATAAGAAAACATAGTTGTAGATAGAGGAATGCATGCCACCACTCTCAACTACTGGAATAAAAACAGTGTGAGCAATGTAAACACATAGGACATATGTGGAAATGACAAGGAAGACAAGCGACAACATAAGCAAGATGTGCATGACTCGACAAAAGCAAGAGAGGAATAAATTCAAGTCTCATCAAGATTATGGAAATATAGTCCAAAGCCATAGGAAACCTTAGCCTCAAAAAATTAAGAAAAATATAAGAGAGCTCTTAATATGATTTGAACTATCTTAGGCATAAGTTTCACCTAGATTTAAATGAGATAGTGATTGATAGTAATCTTTGTGCCCAACCATTTGATTATTTTGTACTTGAATCTCAAAGGGTTATCACATAAGGTGGAATTTGTAGCTAATAGAGTGGAGCCTCTGTAGATTCCACAGGTCCATTCATTTGCTCTTGCAATTGGTCATATGGTGCATATGATATTGTAAGATTTGGTGAGTTCTCTTCTAGTTGGTGATATAAGATTGATGAGTTTGTCGGCTAGCTTGGATTGCCTTGTAGTTGATGGAA
This sequence comes from Diphasiastrum complanatum, assembly GCA_029204225.1. Taxonomy (NCBI): domain Eukaryota; kingdom Viridiplantae; phylum Streptophyta; class Lycopodiopsida; order Lycopodiales; family Lycopodiaceae; genus Diphasiastrum; species Diphasiastrum complanatum. The sequence goes on along the minus strand of CM055107.1, from coordinate 3,068,866 downwards.
TAAAAACAAATCTTGAAGCTTGTCTGAAACCCTTTCAGATTGATAGAATGGGTGATGCTTGAAAAGTTTCTCATCAAATTGCAATACATAGTTTATGGCATTCAGTGCATGGCTTTGCCAGTGCTAGCTATTGACAGTTCATCATTATTGGCCATTTTGGGCTCACACTCCTTGGATTTGGCCTTACTTGCACTAATGAAGCTTGATTTGATGTGGAAGTGGTCTTGGTGTTGATGGAACACAATGGCATTAGTTGTTGATTGCTCATTGTGGATACTTGAGTTGAATATGAATGATTAATCTGAGCCCTTTCTTTGTCATTGTGTGACTTTGTCGAGGACCTCATGAGAGCAACTTTTTGTGGGCTTTGTGTTGGAGTGGATTTGCCTTCAAGCTGTTTGTCTACCAAAGATACTGATATGATCATAGCTAAATGTCATATGATCAATTGTTCAAGACCAAGTAGTATCTTTTGTATTTATTTCATTAGTAATTGTTTGATTGACTCTACCAATTTTATCTTCTATTTGTTGATTCTGGTTGCTAAGTTAGTAATTGTTGATGATGTTTCTTGCAAACATGAAATTAATAGTACTTTATTTGTGCTTGGCCTTTCTACTTTTCCTTAAGCTTTGCTCTTTGGGCTTGTGATTTTTGATTTGTGCAACATTGTGATTAAGTATAACTCTCTAGATGTTTCATGAGAGGACAATAACTATCTCGTAGCCCCAAATAAATGTTCATGATGAGGGCTTTCATTGCAAGTTGTGGCTCATAGTCCATTGCCAATCAATGTATAACCAACTAGTGTCTCATTTGGTCACATGAAAACTAAAGTGAGCCTTGAAGTTTTGGTCAACATAGTGTCGAGAGTAGAAGGTAATTGAGCTGATTTCTCATTTAATGGTTTCAAAGGCTTGCATGGGTAGTATTTTAAATGATGATGATGTTCTTTATTTATACAAAAATAAAATTCGATAATATACATCCTACTAGGAGAGAGAGAGAGAGAGAGAGAGAGAGAGAGAGAGAGAGAGAGAGAGAGAGAGAGAGAGAGAGAGAGAGAGAGAGAGAGAGAGAGAGAGAGAGAGAGAGAGAGAGAGAGAGAGAGAGAGAGAGAGAGAGAGAGAGAGAGAGAGAGAGAGAGAGAAGAAGAAGAAGAAGAAGAAGAAGAAGAAGAAGAAGCTTTATTAATGTCTTTTCCATGCCAAAACGCATATAAGACGAACAAGTACATCAAAATGGATGGCACCAAGATGGAGCAATGCCGTCGAAACAACATAACTAAAAACCAAACTAACTAAGAAGAGAAAAATATCTCTTCAATGCTCTCTGAACAATCTCCAACAAGCGTCAATGAAAGGCTCTCATGCAGGAGGCAACGTTGAGTGCTCAGTTCTGGATGGAGTGACAAAAAAATGTCGTCCATCACAAAATGTAACTTTTTCTCCTTTTGAATTTACTTTCTCGATGAGTTGCTTATGTTCCTTCCACTATAGGGCGGTCAGGTCTTGATGAATGAAAATGTTGCTACCTTTAAGATGTCCATGACGCTTAAGAGCTTCGTCTCAATAATCAGTGTATTTGAAACGAATGAAAATTACCGAAGTGTCAAACTTACTACACCATGTTGCTTCCATAACATCTTCATGTTCCTCATAAGAGAGTGAAGCTAACAGTTCCGTGGCTGCAAGAAGGGTTTTTCAACAGAAAAACCTCGAACGTGAGCGTTTTGGGTTTATATTCCCTCCTGCTTTGTTCCTACATTGCCTGTGAAACCACCATCGTATTCTTTCCTTTCGAGTTCTTGAGCAAGTCTGCCCAAGTTTGGGTCGAAGTTTGGATTTTGTCTTCCAAGGCTTTGACATGACTAGGATCGATTTGAGAGTTCTTGGCTCTGTCAACTGTTCTTTAAGGTTTTCAATTTCATCTTCAAGCATCTTCACCTTTTCTTTTAGAGCGATAATATTGTACGAGTGCTTTTGAAGTTGGATTTCCATTCTATGATCGCCCACACATCAAAATCCATGGGCGTGGCAGTAGGTGGGGTTAGTGCAGCAGTAGTTGGAGCAATGGTGGGAGTTAGCGAGATAGGAACTTCATTGGAAGTTTTCTTGCCTTTCCGACGGGTGGCCACTCGGAATCCATGGCGGCAGAGCCACAGATCGGCAAGCAGGCCAATATGAAATATGGTACTAATACTCTCTCAAATCTGTTGCCCAGATCGCTACTCAGATCCGCTTGAAAACAACAATTCTCTCACTCTTCATTGAAAACAAGAACGAACGGTTGTCTTCTCCTCAAGAAATCCAGAACCATTTCTTTTCTTCTCTATTGATGCTCAGATCCACTGATGCGTTGTTCAGATCTGTGACCGGCACACAGAGAGAGTCAGATCCGCTGATGGGGGGACCATCGTTGCTCAGATCCGTTGGACCAGCGCAGAGAGAGAGTTAGATCCGCTGATGGACCATCGTTGTTCGGACTCGCTGGATCATCGTAGAGAGAGAGTTACAAAATTTTACCTAGTTCCTCTTGACAAAGCAAGATTGAAACCTTTTGAAGCCTTTATTCATAATCCAACAAGGTAAAGTATAGCTGAAAAGTAAAATATAATACTGAAAAAGCACAATAAAGCATAACCACTTTCAAGATGTCCAACTTCTAGCTAATCAAATAAGTATGTGATCATCGGGTTGGACTTACACATGCAGGGTTCCAAATCCCTCTCACTTATTAACTCGAGTTAGGGTTTCCTTGGAATCGGCAAACCCTCCAACAGTATCCCCCACCAAAATTGGTGGTGGTCCCACAACACCTCGCGAGATTATTCACTTGGGGCTCTGGTTGGCCTCCAGATGGTATTGCACTTTCTCCATGAATTCCAAGTGCTCCGTATTGAAATCGGACTTGTGTGGTAAAAAGCACTTATTCACGCCGACAATCCATTTTGACGTTGCCCACGCTGAAAATCTGTAAGTTGTCAACTTGAAAATCTGATAGGATAGTCCTTATATTCACAAAACTGATGCAATAGCATATTTTGATGCATCAGTATGAACATGAAACTCGATTGTCCAATTTGGAGCTCGTAAAATTGGTGCAGAAGCTAAAGCTTTCTTCTATTTTTCAAGTGCTTCCAGCGTCTCAATTGTCCAGATAGGTACAATAGTCAACTTGTATATAGGTCATGCTAAATCCGCAAAAAATAAATGAATATCCGATAGTAGTTTGCATGACCCATAAAAATGTATACTCCTCGAATTATTCCTGGTGGCGATAGCTCTACAATGACTTTGATTTTGAAATAATCCGTAGCAAAGCCATGTCTTGATATCACATGTCCAAGAACAACTCCATGAGTTACCCAAATTTGACACTTTTCTGGATTTAAGGAGATTTGGTACTTGCGACAACGTTCAAATACTTTCTCCAAATGATCCAGATGGTCTGTATCGACACTATGAACTCCGAGGTCATCCAAATAGATTTCAAGGAATTTTTGCAAGTAGTCTTTGAAGGCGAACTACATTACTCTTTGAAGTGAACTAGGTGTATTACAAAGTCCAAACGACATAACTTTATAAGCATAAGTCTCCCATTCCGTTGCAAAAGCTATTTCATAGCGATCCGCAGGTGCGATCTTGGCTTGGTTGTAACCACTAAATCCATCCAAAAAATTGTAGGCTTCCGTTCCAACAAGGCGGTCCAATATGCTTTCAGTAAAGGGTAACAAAAAGTGATTCTTTCGCATCACTTTGTTCAAAGCTTTGAGTTTCACACAAATTCTCATCTTCCCACTCTTCTTAGGAACGACAACAATTGGCGAAACACATTCAGTATGTTGGATCTCGTAGATGAAATCGGCTTCAAGTAATCTCTATGACACTTTCTTAATAAGATCAATAACGTTTGGATTACAACGATAGAATCTTGTGACTTTTGGAACTGCATCAGGCATCAAGGGAATTGTATGCGCAATCACAGATGTCAAAATTCCTTTTAGATCCTTGTATGTCCAAGCAAAACAATCTTGATACTGAACCAACAACTTCCTTAACGCTTGAAACTGCTCTAAGGTAAGTTGTGTTCCAACTTGCACAAACTTTTCTGGTTCTCCTGGTTCAGCAAGATTCATACGCTATGTCCTAGCTAGTCCATCGTAAACATCTTTCGTTTATGGTACTTGCTCTTCTAGTTCATGAATGAGTTTTCGGTAACATAATGACAACATTGTCCAAAGTATAGCATTTGAAATGCTCTGGCATATCATGCTTGTACCTTGTCTGACTGTTCCTCCTCAAAAGGATTGATTTTGGCTCTTCGTTTAGCTTTCTTGGCAGGAATTGATTGCAGAGGTGATGACTTTCTAGAAGTTGTGGTCTTCTTTGAAGGTGACGACTTCCTTGATGGTGATGTTTTGCAAGAACTCTGACTTGAAGAATCCTCCTTGATCTTTCCTATACCTTTATCAAATAAAGGTGGTACATCTTTAGGAGCTACTCCTCTCGATGATTTTTCTCATTTTAGGACCGTATTATAATGTTGCTTCGCTTGCTTCTTCGTCATTGGTCTTGCAGTCTTTTCTTCCTTCAATATAACTGCTTTAGGTGGTTTCATTGTCAGTTCTTTAGGAATATCACGGATTCCAAACCTTGTAGGATCCATATGATTTAATGTCTGCTCATCTGTGAGTTCTGTATTTTCATCGTAAGACAAGGTGTGACTAATATGGATGAGGTCATCAATCTCGTTCAATTTGGATTGATTATCTCGTTGACACATATAGCCTGCTGTACAATCCACTATTGCAAGAGCTTGGTTCCAATTGACAGTATCAGTTTGAGAGTCATAATGAACTCTCAAATTTTTTACATGTCGATCATTGGACCACTGGCTTGATAGTCCAAGTGATTGGATCAACTTTGATTGCACGCTCACGATTCTCAAAAGTGCTTTTTCTGGTGCCCCAGTTATGAATTACTTGCGCAACTCGTAACCATGGATGTTCAAATAAGACACGGTAAACATTCGGTGCGTCAGGTAAGTCCATTACTACAAAAGTAATGACAAACTGAACTCCGACGATCTTGATAGGTATATCTTCTACCATTCCCTTAGGACGGACTATCGTTTGATAGTCCAAGTGATTGAATCAACTTTGACTGCATGCTCACGATTCTCAAAAGTGCTTTTTCTGGTGCCCCAGTTATGAATTACTTGCGCAACTCATAACCATGGATGTTCAAATAAGACACGGTAAACATTCGGTGCGTCAGGTAAGTCCATTACTACAAAAGTAATGACAGACTGAACTCCGACGATCTTGATAGGTATATCTTCTACCATTCCCTTAGGACGGATTATCGTTTGATCAACTAGCTTAATGGCAAAAGTTGCAGGTTTTATCTTTGTAAGACCCCATTTTGCACATAGCTTTGTTGAAATCAGGTTAACTCCTGAACCTCCATCTATCACGACTGTTTCTTTACCAAACTGTCTATGTTGTATTGGCAGGGTGATGTTTTGTTGCTCACTTTCCCAAACTGCTCCTACGTTGAACACTCTTGAACCTCCATCTATCACGACTGTTTCTTTACCAAACTGTCTATGTTGTATTGGCAGGGTGATGTTTCGTTGCTCACTTTCCCAGGCTGCTCCTACATTGAGCACTTCGTTTGATTCTTTAAACCCGACACAAAAGAGTGGCTCATGATGGACTGCTGACTCAATCAAAGTTAGCTTTTTTGCTAATACTTCTTTTGCTTTTGGCACCAGCTTAAGAAATTCTCCCAATGTAATATCCATCTTGCTGGACTAAATATTCATGATCATTTTCGTTTGCGGCACTTCCGGTTTTATCATCTTGAAGGGTTCTTCATGATGATGCAACTGAGTATTAACATCCGTTTGTGGATTATGTAAATTCAAAGGCGGCACAGGTGAGGCTTCGGCTGCTGCTTTAGCTACTTCTAATTCCTCTTCTTCTTGCAATTGTTTAATCCACTGCCTCATATTCTGGTATCTCTTCTTTTTTGAGTTGAGATTTGGATACACCATTGATGCAGTAGGTATATATGTAGTTGGTATAGATTCAGCAGGTACTGGATCAACTAGAACTTCTTTATGCTTCTGAGCTTTGGTAACAACCATCAAAGGTACACTTGGATCAGTAGGCTGAGCTGTTGGTCTTTGGATCATAATCATATTCATTGGAGCAGTAATCGACGGTGGTTTTGGTCTTGCTGGACAATCCTTGTAACAATGTCCATAACCGCATTCATGACAGAATGAAACAAATTTTCCTTTGTTCGGACATTCCGCAACTTGGTGAATTTGATCTAGTCGTCTGATTTTCATCAACCAACAGAGATATCTCACAAATGTGCTGGAAAAGTATGGAATGGCCAACTGCAAACCAAGTGTCTTTCCACTCGACTTTGGATTGAAGTTGTCAAAAGAACAATCTCCTCAAACTGAGGCAAAAATGGAGGAGATGAAGCAATATCTGTTTCAGTCCATCATTGGCTCACTGATGTATGCAATGATCTGCACTCGACTCGACATTGCATATTTGATCAGTTCACTTAGCTAGTTCCTATCGAATCAAGGGCTAACCCATTGGAAAGCGCTCACAAAGGTCATGAAGTACATCCAGGCAACCAAACATCTTAGCGTCTGTTATGGAGGCAGCCAATCTACCAACATACTTGAAGGATACACAGATGCGGATTGGGAAGGAGATATCAATACCAGAAGACCGACTTCTGGAATTGTATTTTTATACAATCAAGGCCTAATCTCTTGGAACAGCCCAAAGCAGACCTCAATAGCATTATCATCAACCGAATCAGAATACATTGTTGCCACGAATGCTACAAAGGAGGCAATTTGGTTGAGGCACCTGCTAGCAGAAATCAACCTTGCACAGTCACATCCAACGACCATCTTTTGTGACAACCAAAGCACCATCTCTCTCTCTCTCTCTCTCTCTCTCTCTCTCTCTCTCTCTCTCTCTCTCTCTCTCTCTCTCTCTCTCTCTCTCTCTCTCTCTCTCTCTCTCTCTCTCTCTCTCTCTCTCTCTCAATCAATCATTTCATTCTCGAAGCAAGCATATCGAAATCACATATCACTATTTGAGAGAGAAAGTGCAAAGCAAGGAGGTATCCTTAGTCTACTACAAGACAAAATCAATGGCAGCAAATTACTTCACAAAGGCTTTGTCAAAGGAGCACCACCTCATATTCAACGACATGTTGAATCTAAAAACCAAAAGTTTTTAGGATCTACATTAAGGGGGAGTGTTGGAATTCAATGCTTAGCCTCAAAACCATTCAATAATGAGTATCCTGAAAAACCAGAAACAGAAGGCTCGAATTTCTGAGCAGAGAATTGAGAAATTCAAGATCGAATTTTTCTTAGAATTCTTTGATACCAGATCGACTCGAAAAATTCTATAGTTTTTGAGTCAATATTTTTCAAGTCATTGTACAGTTTTCGATACTTGTAAATTTCGATATTGTCGGTCTAAAATCCGCCGACCCAACGACTTCGTGTTGATGATCTGCCCACTTTGTACATGCATTAACTATAATGAGGCAGTTGTAATAACTGCAACAAAAAGTAGTTGTAGATATTTTGTAGGATATCAATCCTAGAATCTTGATCAAAAAACTTCTTTTGATTATTCGATTTTCTATAACAAGAGTTATCACTCTCAACGATTGTAAGCTAAAGTTATCACTTCAAGCATTGTACTCACTATTTGATATTAATCAGAGCACAAATTATTAGTCCTAATACTGTATCATTTCTTTGTGCATTTGTCTGAATCATTCAATTTGAATATTTGCTGTTGTTTGTGGTATTTTCGATCCTACACGCACTCGCTAACCTCTCAATTTCCTACATAAACAACGAATGACGAATACTATTTGTCATCTGTGCAATTCTACGAGACTTCATTGGTAACTTCTTTATCCTTTCTCTCAAATTGGAAACCCTTCTTTTGCTCATTAGGGTGATGACTCTTAGATGGCTTAGGAGTGTCAATAAAAAAATTTGTAGCCCTAATAGCATCTTCTAGGGTAATAGGATGGTTTCTTCTAGCATCCACTTGATAGTCTTTAGGTAAACCATCAATAAACATGAGCATTTGAATTTTTAGCAGGTATCTCACTATAGAGAGTGTTCAAATAATCATGGAAGTCTTGAATGAATTGATCAAGGCCTTTAGCCATGGTCAATCTTGAAAGTTTTTGAAAATGTTCATAATCATCTAACAAAAGAAGGAAGTATTCCTTGAATACTAAACAAAATGCCTCCCAAGTTAGTAGTTGTTTTTCCTTGGCTACTAGATCCTTTCCAATGCACAAAGCACTCTCTTGAATGTCAAAAAATGAACTCAAGAAGAAATCACAAAGATATGGAACCTCACAAATCTCTTTCTTGCACCAAACCTAGCAAAATCAACACATAGAATAGAAGATACTTGATTAACACATGATCAACATACATTCTCATGAACTTTTACACTTTCTAAACTTGAAACACACTCTTGAGAATTCTAGCAACCTCATAAACAAGAGATCCAAACAAATTTAGGGTATTGAAAAAAGTACAAAAAATCGAATCATTCAAATTCTACATGCAAATGCTACAAAGTTGATATAGAATCTTGTAGTCTTCAATGAGACCTATCTAATGCAATTAAAGTCACCCAAATCCAGTAAGTGATGTGTGAAATCAGCCTACTTCAAGTTCATAAACCTAAATTGAGTTTTGATTTACAAAAAATCAATTCTACACATGAAAAATGCTTGATTTTTTAGTAGAAATCAATCTAGCACACTCTAGAATTGGTAACTCCTCCAAATCTTTGCTAAAGATGGTTGATCCTTCAATAAACTGCAACACTCCATGAGCTTCAAAAACACTTGAAAACACTCAAGGACTCCACAAACAACTCAAACAGGATTTGTGTGAAACTATGTGGCTATGGCACGAAGATCTCATCTAGATCACACACAAACTAGATTGACAATGGAAACTGATCATGAATTTATCTAAGCTAGATATGAGAAATCCTTGGCATCTTTCACCAGATTGGGTGCCCTACCCACCTTCATTTGAATTCCTATAACTTTTTCCAGACAAGCTCTTTTGGCTTGAAAACAATTGCATCACAAACTAGACCTCACTGGCTTTCCAACAAGCAATCATACACTAGATTTGGATATACCTTGGAGAAACACCAACCATCCAAATTTTGGTGATACCACACATGCTTGAGCGCCTCAGTCTGTACGAAACCCAACATGGATCAATTCATCATGATTTTTATTCCTTTTGATCTCAAGATCCACTTGATTGCAAACTATGTCCAAACTAGCTCTCAAAACCTTTTCTTTTTAAAGCAATTTCACAACAAGCTTGATACATTCAATTCATCCTCCATCGTTGGGCTGGATTAAACAATGTGATTATTCTCTCTCACTAAGATGTGTGCTTCAAAGAGCTAGGTCCACTTAGTAAGATCTTGATCAAGGAGAGATCAATCTCTCCACCAATGTCAATCAACTTGAGTTATTAGAACTTGCCTTTCACAAATGAAGGAACTCCCCGAGAATTTGGATCACACACCTCTATGACTCTATTTCAAGCCCCAAAACACTCGAGAACTATGAGTAGGAGTGAAACAATGTGAATAGGATCTCAAAATCTCATCTAGAACTCTCAAAACCTAGATTGACAATGCCACATCGAGTTTTTTTTATGCAACCACCAAGATTTGGTCCTCTTTGGCAAAAGTCACCAGGTTGGGTGCCCAACCCACCTCACAAATGCCAATAACTTGATCTATAGTGAACCAATTCACTTGAGATCTATTGCACCTAAATCTACACTCAAATAGCTCTCCAACAAGTATTTACTTGCACAATTTGATTCAACGCATAGAACACAATAAATCCTTAAAGTGAGGGCATCCCACATGTGCTCTATGCACAATAGTCCATACTGTACCTTTCAAATCCAAATCATTTTGATTTTGGCCCCTCTTGATGCCAAAATCCCTTGGAAGCTAGTCAAGATCCTCAACCACACTCAAAATCATGAATTTCACTCTCTAATCTTGATCATTGATGCATGAAGATCATACCTAATACCATGTAAAAGTTTCGCACATGTGAAGACCTACCCAACACCCACAATGATCTTCTAAGGTAATTTGTGTTTGAACATAGATCTATCACATGGATTGCATCTATTTCAAAAAAAAATGTGAACATAGAATCTTATTATTCAAGACACAATTTCAATCTAGTGGCTTGGGAACATATATGACTATTCAAAGTAATGAGAATTATACACATCAAAGAGCACTACAGACACCCCACTGTAAGAAACACAATTTGTCCTTATAAATACTCAAAAAATGAAGTAACAATATTTTCAAAAACTTGCAAAAGTAAATTTTCTACCACATTACCTTGTGAAATCTTAATTGAACAAATCTAAACATGAGTTTTAGCTATTTGGTGAGAAATCCAAAGACATGTTTAAATTCAATATCTAAGAACTATAAAGAAAAACTTGAGCCCAAAAACAAGAAACAATGCTCAAGCATATATTTACATACTGCAAAAAGTAGCACCCATCACTTAGCTTGATGAGCGCTATGATTATGATCAACACAACGGATGGGACACTAAAAAAGGAAATTGCAAATATGTTGAATACAAAATGTGACTAAGTTTATGAAAAGGAACAACATAAAAATTGAAAGGACTATCCAACGAACTAGAAGCTACAAGTCACTAAGAATCGACAATGAATTTGCAACTCATATCCACATGAAGCCACACTAGCCTACTACTCTGAGAAGTTTGGGATGCAAGCATAATTAGGGCTCAATGAATGACAAAACTAGATGTAGTAAGTGATATATGATGGATGTCTTAGGCCCAAACATTACGTATAGTGTCATTCATCTAAAATTATATATCCTAAATATGGAACTTGAGAACCAAGTAGTTGCAACAAGAAGCTTGTAAATGCATCAAACACACATTGTTTTCATATTGGAATGGTGCTCTCCACTAAAATGCATCACATCCACTTCTCTAGCCATTGGTACACTTACATCAATTATTAGGCCTAGAATCTTGTTGTAAATTTTATTTACAGTGGCTTTAAGTTTGTACTACTAACTCCACACATCTTATCGTAGATACATTAGACTCCATAGGTTGTTCATTCAAAATATGTTCTATGGATTTGACACAAGAACTTTCCTCAATGTCAAGTTCTTATGCTGTCATTTTCAATTGACTGGTTGATGTCTATAACCAGATTGTAAAACATGTCGTGTAAATGATTAGCACATACATGTTCAAGGGACTCATCCAATCCAACAAGTAATGCTTGATATGTAGATGCAAAAGCATCCTCTCACCTTGTAAGAGTATCCCCTTCTGCTACCTATAACTCACACCATTTGATTCATTGTATCTTATAGTTTTCTACTCATCAAGATACTAACAAGGCATGAGATTCATTGATTGAATAAACATTTAAGCTAATTCTGCAGATTAGCTTCCAATAGACTTCATAGGAATGCGCTACAGATCTCTCTGTTCAACTTTAAAGCAAGTGGCTAGAGAAAGGTTTTAAAAACCTGACAACCCCTTTAATCTGCGAAAGTCCATAAATTTTCTAAGAAAACGAGCAGCTTCTGAAAGTCCATAACAACCGATTTTCTGAACTCTAGGTTTAACTATAAGACTCTGATATCAAACCAAAAACTTTCAAGATATGGAGTGTGCCTCATGCAAGTTCAAACTGTACTTGGCTTGAGCATATACACTTGAGCCTTATTTGAAAAGGTATTTAGATAAATAACCTTTTTGGACCAATGTCTTGTCTTAGGCTTCAAGCATGGTCCAGTATATGTAGAAAACATGTATATTTCTCGTGTCAGGAATCTAAGTCGACCAAGTCGATTTGTCTCTGGATTCTTTTCAAGATAGTCTGAAATAACATGACCTTTATCACTAAGCAACGAACAATCTAGGCAACTGCAAAGTTTACAATCAGTTTGGAGAGCTCTAGCAACTTGACCAGAAATCTGTCTGAACTTAGTGCAAAAGGACAGGCACAATCAACTGCAGCCTTTCAAGACAACAGTGAAGACACCCTTAAACCATTTCACTGAATTCTGCATCTTACAATCAACACCTTTTGACTAAAAACTGATGCCGATTAGTTCTGGAAGAAAATGTACATGCACATTTTAAAAAAAAGACATAGATATCACTGATACTGCTGCTGCTGCTGTTGGTATGCTATTGACAACAAATGTGAAATCCCCTGTATCCACAGGTTGTGTATATATACACTTTTACACTCAAACTCTGCAATACCTCGAGTTGTCTTTAAACCAAAATATCGTCTCTGCTCTCCATTGTCTAACAGACTTCTTCCAGGCCAGGATGGAATGTCTGGGTACACGTCTAGAATCATACCTGCTCGCACAATGCAATCGCTTAGGGTTTTCCCCTTCACAAAAAACCTCAGCTCTCTCTCTCTCTCTCTCTCTCTCTCTCTCTCTCTCTCTCAGCTGTGGATTCCACGTTTTGATTAAGACTTACTTTTCTTTGTCTTTTTTAGTGAGCCACCTACGTGTTTGCTTTGAAGCTTCAAAACAACCTGCAAAACAGATAGTTCAAAAAAGTCAAGAGTCGAGAGGATGTAGGCTGCTATGGAGAAAACGCGTATCAGAGCTTTTCATTCGTCCACGTGTGATTAGAGTTCTCACCAACAAGGTGTGTTTGATGGTGGACACGTGTCTTTCAATTTATCCCATAAAACTAATGTCATTTTGATTGAAACACTATATTTACCATGAGTGTTCTGGAATTCTGGAAAACGTAACCCTCAAGATGAAAAGCGTGACAAGTTAGGGTTTCTCTGAGATTAGGGTTCGGGGGAGAAGAAATAGCAATAATAGACAGTGAGAATATGCTTATTGAAATTCCTTAGACAAGTGAAGTTGATAATAAGGGACTTGAATTTGATTTTTACCTGGCCATGTTTATCAAGAAATATAATGACTAGTCTCCAATGTAACTCACCTGCAACATGCAAAACATAAATAACTTTTTTTCCAAAAAAAAAAACTGTTGTTCAAATAGCTACTGGAATCACGAGATGCAAGGAAGTTCACTTGACAATCAAAACATTTCAGTTTACAGAATCAATCTGACATCCTCTCCACTTTCAATTATCTAGTTTCTGCTTTTTCTGACACAGAAAGCTGAAAATAGAATTTATTCACTGTGTCTGGGACGGATGCAAACTAAACACAGAAGCATAACCACAACTTAATCCTATACCCGATTTTGATCTCTTTAGAAATTCATAGCCTTTAGCAAGCAGCTCCTGAGTGTAATACTCTGCTTCGCCATCCTCAGAAACCATATCGCTGCTGAAGCTATTGGAATGACTTCCGCCCCGTTCGCATGGTGCAACAGTTGCATAATTTTGAGTCTCTTTCACAATTCTGGTTTTCAAAGTTGCCGCCCCTCTCAAAGCTGTAAGCAAAATGAATCCGGATCCTAGTCATGATAACTGTGTAATAGTGAAATGGTAGCCGGTGATTTCACCTAGTCAAATTTTGATTTTTCCCAATACAACTCAGAATTTTACATTTGAAACAAAAAGGGGCAGCAGCTTTTGTCTAAAGAAGCATAGAGAGCATGCACACAGGAAGGAAACAAGATTCCGTTATGGACTAGATAATGGTTGTTTGGAGGACCATTGTAAGGATCCTAATTATAAGAAGTCTAGCAAATCTAACTTATAGCTACTAAAATAACATTCCTAAGCTATCTATACTACACAAAATCTACCAAACAATGTCCTAAAGCAAAAAGTATTTATGATCGAAGTCCTCTTGTCAAGCCGTGGTAGACAAGAGGACAAGCCACTATATCCTTTCCATGGCCTGACAAATGCCCATTATCATACATAATGTGTGTCACGAATATCTCAAAAGAAGTATTATTGAGAATAAGTAGGGTATTTTGTTTCCTTTTTGGTGTCCGGTTTTGCTTCACATAATCGGTATATTCAAACTGTTTAATTTCCATGTACTACACAATCAGAAACTTAAAATTACAATATAGGGGTAGAAAGAAATCTCTGATTCAAGATGGATTCAAGATTTCAAGAGCTTTTGGCAATGTTTATTTCATTCAAGAGACCAATTCAGAAAGAAGCGTTTAGTCTTATTTCACCATCTACTTTTGGAGTTTGACCGCTGGAAGTTTAATAATTGCCTCGAGGTTCTGTTAATGATTCCATTCATGGGGGCTATGTATTTTAAAGCTTCCATCCATGAGGCATATGCATTTTCAAGATTCCATCTATTAGGGTTAAGTATTTCAAAATTCCATTCATGAGAACTTTCTATTTGGAGGAATGAAAATTGCAGCCAATCAAATTTGTAAAAATAATGAGCTCCTGTCATTATGCCCTAGGTAGTGGTGGTCCCCAAACTCAATCTGGACTGTTGATTCATGTGAGATTTGAGTAGACACCCATTATGATGCTTTTTTTGAAAAGAAATTGAGGTGTAATTGTGATGCAAAATTGAAAAAGAGACCATGGAAACCACCAGCTTAATCTGCATTGAAGTAATAAAAAAACAAAATTCGAATCCACGTAATGTAACTGATGACAGAATGAATTTCTGTATGAAATGAGTTCACAATATTAGACAAAAGCAGAACTATCAAGAATAACCAGATATTTCATGTAAAATACCTGTTGCAGCTGCTGCTGTTAGAGTCATCATGTCTCCAGCAGTTTTCACACTAAGAGCAGAACTGACTACTGACGACACCTGCTCATGATTAGCACCCATGTTCTCGGCTACTTCCACACATTGAGCGGCAACAAGTGAAGCTGCTGAGGCTACAGCCATGCTTGTTTTGCTTCCTCCCTCATCCACAGAAGAAGCTGCAGTTGCAGCAGCAACTGCAGCTATTGCAGCAGCTGCACCAGCGACACAAACAGCTGCATGAACTTGAGCATTCTGAGCACGAGTTGTCTCTTTCTTTTTCTCTTTCATTTCTTTCAACCATCTACGAACTGATTTTCCTTGCAGTGGCAATTTTATGGACGGAACAGCTGTACAATACTGCAAACATTATAAAAATGTAAAATTCATACCTTCAGCACCTCCCTCTCTCTCTCTCTCTCTCTCTCTCTCTCTCTCTCTCTCTCTCTCTCTCTCTCTCTCTCTCTCTCTCTCTCTCTCTCTCTCTCTCATCATGCACATGCACCCATACTACATATAAACAACACAGTAGCAAAAGATCGCTCCTGCAATGTCAGCTTTAAATTTCACTCAAAAGCTTGGAGCAAATATAACATGCAACCAGCAAAGTCAAACAAATTATTCCAAATCAATAATATGAAACATAAAAAATATAATTCTTAATTAGAGAGCACTACTGAAGGTCTCAGGAGTAAGTTGGTATTCAATAAAGCTCAAGAGAAAACAGATTTTCATGAGTATACTTAGTGTGTATATGACAACGACCAGAAGAAGCCCAGAACAAAACAAAAGGAAACAAGAAACTAAAAGCAACTCACTGGACCTTAATCCATAAAAAAGAGTAAAGAAATAAGATACTAGGAACAGGAGGATGTGCAAAAGTGTTATAAGTATATTGGCTGTGACAACTCATTAAGCTTAAAAAAGAGGAGACTCCGTACTTCTCATGTGACTCAAGAATAAGGCAAACTTGCCTCATCTCTGCTAATAGCACAAAATTGATAACACTTTGACTGAAAACAAATACAGGGTGAAACTTTTGAGGAAGAGTCAATTCTAAATAAATGATTCAACTGGTGCATTTACCTCTATCGACCTTTCACAAGTATAAAAGTTCAAAAGGGTTGATAGCAACCTGTTGTATTTGGCATGGTAGCATGTGTATTCATCCAATAAAAAAAGTTATTCATGGTGAAACTTCATCTTTGACATTGAGTTTGCTAGCTAATAGCACTGCAGTTGATGTAGGTATTTCTGTATCCAGATCGGGTCTGCGGTTCAGATTAATAACAATTGGCCAGAAAACTTGGAACTAGATCAATTTGCAGAGTTACAAGCCTTTGAAGAATTTGCTTCTGACCTTGATAAAGCTACTAAAAAAGTCAACAATTCAGTGAGTTGCTTAAAAAATATTAAAACATTTTCTTGTTAATTTCATTAGTAACTAGTAAAATGCAGTTTACAAAAATTATTTGATTTACTAAGTGTTCAGAGCTATTTCAAGGGAGCATCAGTGTAGGTCAATCCACATCGTCTCATTTCTATAGTATACACATATATGTATCACCTCTTCCTACTGCTGTATTCATGTAATGTCAAAATAAGGTCAAATAATGGACAATATACATCCTTTATTGGAATCTATGATGCAGATGTTCTCGGACCAATGAGGACTTGAGTCACAGTAGATTTCTTGTCGGTTCTCTGGGAAAATACTCATTTGGCCAAGGGGTTCCAAAGTTCAAATACATTGTAAGCCAAACCTGTGCTGACGAGTAACCAGCCTGCAATGAACAAGAAGGTCTGGTGTTACAGTGCATTACCAAGAAACAGATACTGGATATCGGCGAAAGGGTGCTCTCAGTGTTTCCCGGGCATGAGTAACTTCACATTATATATTTGTAGGTTCAAGGAGGAATTAATCCCTTGAAAGATTGAAACCAGTAAATCCACTGATGTTTTCTTTCAACCTTGTTAGGTTGTCAACACAAACCAAAGGTATCTTTGAAGCATACTAGACTAGTATAGTCTCCAACGCAGCCAGACCAAGTTTGTTTAACGAATATAAAGGAAGGAACAAATGACACGAAATCTATGAGCGTATTACTACTCTTAAGAAGAAAGCGGAATGGCATTTGATCCACCATAATCTCATGTCCAGTGGCAGTTTAGAAGCTGCAAGGATATATTAAGGTTAATTTTGATTGTTTTCAGAAAGTGTTTGGCGTACGGCTACAGGTTGGGTAAATACATTTACGAAAGATGAACTCGCTTTAAATTTCCTTGAACACTTAATGTTCGATGATAAGAGAAATCAACCAAAGTAATGGGATCTCGGCCTTCCATACAGACTTTACTGCCATTTGCTCGTACGGTCAAGCTCCTGAAATTCCTTCACTACTTTAAAGAGCATAATTGAAGCGTCTCTAAAAATTTCGGGCAGTGGCAGAACGATGGTTTTCCTATTTAGTGGCACCAAACCCGATTTCTCCCAAGATCCACAAATACTTCTGATAATTATTCTAGGAAAACACATTTCCCCATTTTGAGAGAACGTCGTCAAAAGGCCCAGAGAACACTTAACAGAATACGAACATAATGGTCTGGCTTCACTCAACCTTCTCCTATCTCCCTTCGTTTGTTTTCCGCACTATTTTTTCCTCTCTTCACGTAATACATCGAAATTATTTCCAAAGAAAACAAACTTATCTTCCTGATCTTGCCATTTCTAGCCTCAATGCATTCCTTCATGCTTCTCGTTTCCCAATGGGCAGTATATTCCAGGAAGCCCTCTTTATTGGGTGCACATGGTATCTCCATTTAGCCGCATTATGTTATCGGTGAGGAAAAAGCTGAAAGTATGGTACGGCAGCTGGGGACTCCTTCAAATCTTGGTGCTTGCCTGTATTTCCAGACAACGAAGATAGGCTCGGAATATACTGCCTTAATGCCTTAACTTGCTATGTATTTCAAGGTTGCCGTCAACAAACGAAATTTAGCATTATCGTCAAAGGAAAGATCTTTTAGAACAAACGTCGTGAGATTGCTCTGCTTCCTGCAGATGAATGCGTCACTCTGGGTGCAAGGGTAAGAAAGGGGAACTGAAGTACATGAAAATCAAAGCTGAGACGATATTACCCGAAACTAGTCTGGCAACGTTAGTAAAAAGGAGTAGCTTAGAGGCATTATATCTTTATATGTTCATAAAATATCTCAAAAGAACTGCTGGTTTTGTAAAGGCATTAAATTTAACAACCCTTGAATATCGTATGGCCTAAGTATCTCTAGACATGTGGATTATTTTCACAGAAAATTTGTCTCTACCGCTTGAAAGCAAGGGTGATGGAATCCCGTTAAACGTCTGCAAGCAGACTTGTAGATACGATCGATACTCAAATTTCTGTGCTGCGGGCATATACTAGATGGAACAAACGGAACCAATCGACACGCGATGAAGCAAGTCAGTGGACTTTCATACAAACGCATTGTATTTTGCCTTTTTCACGTTACGCCGTCAATATCGATGCAAAATCAAAAGAGATGAAAAATTTCCCGCGGACAACCTTCATCAGCGACCTCTCTTATGATTTGCAAGTAAGTGTGACGCTAATGGTTTTGCTGTGCGCCTAAGCTTCTAGGACTGTCATGCAAAGTAGAACTGAAACACGTAGCAAAAAAATTTACTGATACCTGCGGCTCATCGTCTCGTCTCGGAGAAGGAGGAGGGCTAGAAGTTAAAGGGCCACTGTAATGGCATAGCAAAGGTCCATGACTGTGGCAATTCCTCCTTGGATTTGCCTGGCAGACTTCCTGTGACACAGGTAGCGTGGTATTGTGTCAAAAGACTGTGTTCCTGCCAATACTTTATGTAGACGTAATTAAACGGCGAGGAAACTCTTAGACGGATTGAAGTTCCTGATGCAGTAATTTTGGTACCAAAATCAGCTTAACTGAATGTGCTCAATAAGCTACACGGAAATCAGAAAAATCAAAAGCTTACCCTAGGTGAAAAAATCCGATCCATCACCATTTTAGAGGTCATGGCCGACGGAAACGTGAAGGGAGTTGTCTCAAGTTTGAACCCCTCATTGCTTACTACTGTAGACTTCAATATTTTCTGAGTATTTGTTTCATGATAAGGAGCCAACGCTCTGGCTACATCGATTGCTGATACGCTCCATGTCCTGGAAAGGAAGTCCATTGGTTCTTGAGGAGTATCAGGAGGCGGATACGATGGCGGCGAAGGCAAGTCCATGGGGTTATCCTCTTCAATATCTTCCAGTTGCTGTAAGAAGGCATTCTTGTCGTGAGTGCTGGATCCTGGAATAGAAGTGTCCTGAGTTTTGAAATTGAAAGAGACGAGAGTGCTGTGCCTACTCTTCATCCTCCCGTTTGGAGCCTTCATTCCCGAGAATCGGCCAAAAGAGGTACAGACGTAGAGTCATTGCCACTGCAGCAAAAGGACTCTGCCACATGCTGCGTTCTGGAGGCATCTAACATTTTGCTGCGGATTGACAAATAAGAGAAGCTCATCTTCCAATCGAACACACGTACTATTGTAGAGTAAGAGGCACGAGCCATTTGCATTCAATGCTCAGGTACATACTAACATGAACTGCATAGGAAGCAGTATAAAATTGTAAAGAACTTGATAGTATCTTTGCTGATTCAAATTTCAGTCTCACTATCTGATCAGTGCTCACTACGTCTGAAAAAAGCATTCTCTTTTGAATCTCGTTCTCTCTCAGGCTTTCGATCCCAAAACGCGAAAAACAACTTGCCAGAAATAATATTAATATGATACAAACAATGCTCGTATGCAAGTTTCACGCTCAGCTTATATAAAACCTCTTGCGCTTCAATGAAAGCCTTAAAACACTAGAATAAAACGTACACACAAGAAAATAAAAGAGTCAAACATTGAAACTTGAGAGTGAAATTACCACTCGATTTGGCAGAGCCAGAATACCTGCAGGCTTTGAAACTAATTCGATAAAAATCCAATCTCAACCATTGGCCTGCACTACTTTATCGGCTTTTTGCAAGCTTTGGACGCAGAGTTGCCACGATCAAAGATGCAAAATCTTAAGCATCACTACATCCACTTTTATTCATCAAAGCGAACAAGAATCTCCAGCTTCCATGCGGACTTCTGCTTCCATCAATTCCATTCCCCAGAAATCTTCCAATCGTCAGTCAGCTGAGCTCATCAAGTAAAGCTTCTTAATACAAGAGAAGACGAAAAATTATCTCAAGTGAATCTTCTTCACGTGATCTGCACTTGCAAAAAGCTGAAAAGCTCCTTCGCAAGCGATCTGCCAAAAATCAGCAATCCACGTTACGATCCACTACACCAAACCAGATCTCACCAAAAATTATGAAGTCGGCGAGATCAGATCTGTGCTCCGAAGAAGCAGCCACTACGACGGCATCGCCACAATTGGATGTCGACCACGTGGCAAAATCCGGAACTATTTCAAACATCCAACGGCGAGGAGACATTGCATAGAGGAGGAACGAGGAAGGATATATAGCGCCAAATTCCAATCACCAGGAATATAAGGCGATCGATGATTCGTCGCAAAGGCAGAGATCGTGATTCATTATCTCCGCTATATTCAGCCAAGCCGCCAAATATAAAGCTCAGGATCAAAGTCGCAGCTTAGGTGTAGGGCCGGAAACCCCTTTCCCAAATCACAACCTCTTAAAATAGCTACAAAGAAACTCACCCAAGTAAAAATGGAGATAGGGCCTGTTTTTTTAATGTTATTTTATTTTCTTACACATTATATGAGGACTTTATTAGAATCAAAAATTAGAACATACCCACCAATTTTTGTAGTGATATTCTTTATTTGTAGGTAGGGAAGAATGGTCTATTAAGTGACTTTTGCACTTGGTAATTAAGCATCGGCTCAACTTGGAATAAAGCTAACTAAAAAAACCCTTTTCCAAGCATAAATGATGGTGACCGAGAACACCTTTTTGTGTCTCAAAATTTTTCAGCTTATGCATCTTCGGGGGTTGTATTCTCCATTCTCAAATTTCGTTGCAACCGTTTAAAAAATTATGTTCTTGTGAAAATATGTTTAGAGACTCTAGAATTCATTATATGCCAGAAAATATTATGTGAGGGCAGCAATTTTAGATTTTGTTATTTGCCCTTCATTCTATGGGCTACGCTTCCTTCTCGTGTTCTATCGAATAAAAAGTGAACTCATAATGAGGAAAGTTATATTCATGCATTCCAATGAACTAGGAGTCAACTCCTAATTTCCTTGGGCATAGCGACCTTTGTAGATTTTGATGCTCTTCAAGATACTAAGTAGTTCCATGACCTTTTACTAGCTCACAATGAGCCAACGTAAAATCTAATGGATAGTTCTTAAACACCTATGGGGTTCATGAACTTTATGGTGTGTAATGTCTTGGCTCAAAGAACAATAAACTCGTGGAGTATATTGCCCCAAAAAAGTACAAAGAAAAAAAAGCAATTCATACACAATGCATGGGCACTCTACTTGACTACAATATTAAAGCACTTCAAAAGATATGTGAACACAACATTTCAAGTCTTTCGGTTGGGTGGAATTAGGAGGCCAATTCACATATATCTTGAATCCCTGTCATACCATTGGTCCATTCTTCTTAAGTTGCCCTTTCAACTCAACATGCCATGCAATGTCTAAAAAATTGGGCTTGAGTTGCTCCTACGTGACAAGGGTCCCATGCCACCTCATCTGACACAACGTGAAAACTTAACATAAGTCTAAAAGGGGGGGCAGACCCATTTTTTCTTCGTGGACCAATTGGAGAACTTCATTTTGAATTGGGGACTTGCCATGCAATGTAGTTTGAAACCATCCTAACAAAGCTAGCGTATCTTGCACATAGTGGAACATATATGTTAGAGCTCTCTCTTGGTTTGTTTTCCATGTTCCACATTGCCTACACTTTGTAGAACAACCATGAGATAAAGTCATCACAATGGTTTGTGGCATTATCACTTGATAAGACTTTATCCCCAAGGAGAAAGCCTTGAATTCAATGGATTTCCAAAGCGGAGCCAATAAGAAAATTTATAGTTGAATAAACAAATGAGTAATGGAAACTCCATTTGGTCTTGGGGCAAGGGAGTGGGATATAACATGGTAGGTTAAAACATGTGTTGGGCCTGAGGGTTTTGGCTACCACTTTAAATTTCTTTTTCAAGTGGACTTGGAGTTTGAGTGAGATTGTTCAATATTGAAGTAAGTAAACATTTTTGAATCAAGGACAGATCAATTCAGTTAGGATCGAGAGAGAAATTTTGTCTCTTTGGAAAACTGAACTCCTTTGCTAGTAGGTATAAATGGGTAAGTTGTTCGTCCTATATACTTACTAGCAGACCAAGCTTTGAGAAGAAGTTGAGCAAAACACGTCAATGTTCTAAATCTAAAAGGCCCAAAGTCATGGATTATACTGAGAAGGTTTTCTGAGGAGTTGTCTCTATGGCAAGAGGCAAAGGAAGAATATAAATGGGGAAGATGGCTTTTCTAGGGTGACCCAATGGTAGGTTGGCAAGCTTATGGAAAGAGGTAGTCAATTTTTTACGCTAGTAACATGGATGCCCAAGCTCACGTACATGGTAAGAGCTATATAAACCTCCCATTTAAGGACATTGTTGTTAATGTTTCAAATGAAAAAAAAAGTTTGACCAAAGCATTATGAAGGTTTTGGACCAAAGGTTCAATGATAGAAATAAAACATGTACAACAAGAATATGTGTCTAAAGACCATGACTTTGATTTGATTCCATAGAGCTACAGTGACAACACTTCAAATTATAAGGTTATTGCAAACACTACAGTTCATATATTGTCTATGACAAAAGGCTATAGTTCATATGTTGGCTATGACAAAAGGCTGTAACAAGCTCAAATGACTCTCTAATTGTCCAAGGATCCTCATATTACGAGGATGTGACTCTTGCATGGACAATCCATCCCTAAAACTTAGCAAAATTTTGATTCTTTGACAATTTCTAGCTCAATTTGCTACCTACAACACCGTATTGACATGCATAGATGAGTTCAGTCATTCTAACCATTCCACAAATGCAAGCTACAAGCTTTAAAATTCCAGTATGCTATCATGCACTTAGAGTCATGAAAATTTGAGCAAAAACTATGACTTTTCATCCAAAATCATCAATTTTCTCTCTCATGCTATGTAAAATCTCTTACAATCACTTCTAGTCCCAAGAAAGCCTTACTCAAGCAATTCACTCTCTGATTGTCCAAAAACTAATTCCTGACATCACTTCATAGCAAAAATTCACAATTTTCAATTAATTTTGACTATAAACATTGATGCTAGTTATGGTGATACTGGCATGCAAACGTATAAGCATTGTCAAGCAATCATAGACAAAGTTGTGCATACAAAAAATGATTAGTATGTTGTGTCAATCAAGTGTAAATCTAATAATCACAAAGATACTATCACAATATCATGAAAAACCATGAAATTTCTTGTTAGCACTCTTATACAACTTTAGACAAAGCTAAGATCCGAGTTAATAATCCTTAAAGTGGTTTAAAAATCAAGAAACCAATTTAGAACTGTATCCAAAAAGCAATGATTTCCTATCATTAGCTAGAATTAAGAACTCCAACTCCACCTTTTGATCCAACCGCAAGCCTTGCTTTAATACCACTATGATGTCCTCCTAAAAAATATGCTTACAAGGATACTCAAAAGGACATTGTGGAACTAAACCACCCAATGAAGTAGAGACTCAAGGTCAATACACAAAAGCTTCCACCTTTGAGCCACGATATGTGAATGAGGAGCAGAAAGCAGGTCACCAAAAGTTGAAAGTCGAGAATGAGGATGGCAAGCTCCATGGTTATATATGCCATAGGATTTTATGTGCATGTGCCTATGCAACTATGTTGCAAGTCAAATCTAATTCTAGTTAATACTAACACCACTCATCATGCAAATAATTGTCACACATCATGTGCTATTCTAGATGTTCATATTGGAGTACCATTGGCCCTCTCAATTTATTAATCAAAATCTAGCCTTAATTAGAATATTGAGGCATAAATAAATAACTCGACACTACATGCTTGAATTGTGAAAAATACAGATCCTAAGTGGATCTAAACTCCAAGATCATTGGCTTGAATGCTTGCACTCCAAACTACATAAGCTAGGAATTGGCAACACATTCTATGCTACCTAGAATGCAAAGAACTTGATCAAAAGGCATTTATCACAAATGGAAACTTCCATAAACATCAAGTGCGGCCCAAAATAGCATTATACAGTCCATAATACATCAGCCTACCACTTTTGGAAAGCACCTAAGATCATACACAATAGCTTGAAGACAATACACACAACAATGCTCTCAATGGAGGAAGAAACAATGACAATGATCTATTGATCTCAATGAAGCATACAAAAGGTTTCTCCAACCTGTTCTCCACGACTTCCCTACTATTTATGGATGAGGAAGATGACTCTCTCTCCTCTCTCTAGAAGGTACTTGACCCTAGATATTCCCTATATAGGAAAAATAGCTAAAAATGGCTTATATGACCAAAATACATCAAAATGGTCTCATTTTGAAGGGTATGAAGTTTGACACTTCATCATACTGAAAAAATACAGTAAATAAAAACATTGTGGCCTGGTTCACACGTGCAAAACTCCAGAACCAAAACTATTTACAATTTTAGCCAATTTAGGCCTCAAACTAGCTAGGAAATGTTGACAATTTTCACACTCCCTCTTCAACATTGGATGCTAGTTTCAACATAGTCTTTGAGCACATTCCAAGATTAGATCTATGCATTAAATATAGGTCCTTTCCCAATGGTTTGGTGAAGATATCAGCCACACACTCCTTTGAAGAGACATGTTGAAGCTCCACCTCTTTGGCAATGACTTGATCTCTCACAAAATGGTGAGCAATCTCAATGTGCTTGCTCCTTGCATGAAAAACAGGATTGCTTGCCAAGCTTTGGGCTGAAAGGTTATCACAAAGTATGATTGGAGTCTTCTCTGGTTCCAGCAAGTGAAGATCCAATAACATCCTCTTGATCCAAAGAATCTCCTTGGTGCATGTTGTTAATGCCTTGTACTCGGCTTCGGTGGAAGATAGAGAGATAATTGGTTGCTTCTTTGATAGCCATGAGACCACTCCATCTCCAAGATAGATTGCAAAGGCACTTGTTGACTTCCTATCCATTTGATCACCTGCAAAATCTGAATCTGAAAATCCACAAAGGTTAGGTGTAGTACCTCCATACAAGATGCCAAAATCTCTAGATCCCGAGATGTATCTAAGTACTCTCTTTCCTAGCTTCCAATGAGCCTCACTAGGATCTTGCATAAATTGACTTAGTTTACCAACCACAAAGCTTAGATCAGGTCTTGTGATGGTTAACCATATAAGAGATCCTATTAGCTTTCTATAGAGAGTAATGTCCTTGAAGGATCTTTCATTACTTCTTGTAGTTAGCTTTACATTTGATTCCATAGGAGTAGAAACAACTTTACAATCTTCCATATGAAACCTTTTTAGAATAGAGTTAACATACTTTTCTTGACATATGAATGTAGATTTAGAAGTTCTAATAATCTCTATTCCTAAGATATAATGAAGTTTACCAAGATCTTGAATTTCAAACTCTCTTTTGAGTGCCATCTTGATTTCATCTATATCTAGATTGTTACCACCACTTAAGATAATGTCATCAACATAGATCAAAAGTAAAGTGATATCATTTTCATTCAATCTAAAGTAGAGAGAATGATCATACTCACTCATAACAAAGTTTTGAGAAAGTAAGAAGGAATTGAGCTTAGCATACCAACTCCTTGGTGCTTGCTTTAGCCCATACAAACTCTTTTGGAGATAGCACACATGATTAGGCTCATCATGTGAAACATAGCCCTCGGGTTGCTCCATGTAAATATCTTCTTCAAGATCACCATTCAAGAAGGCATTAGTAACATCCATTTGCCACATATCCCAATCATAAAGAGTTGCAAGAGAGATTAGGATTCGAATAGTTACCATCTTTGCCACGGGTGCAAAGGTCTCATCATAGTCAATACCATATTCTTGAGCATACCCCTTTGCCACCAACCTTGCCTTGTACTTGTTGATTGATCCATCTTGATTTGTCTTGATCTTGAAGATCCACTTACAACCAATTGCCTTCTTGTCCTTTGGAAGCTTTACCAACCTCCATGTGTTGCTTTTGATGAGTGCTTGATGCTCATGATCCATGGCTTGGATCCATTCCTTCTTTTGAATTGCTTCACCTACACAAGTTGGTTCATCAAAAGAGGTAAGAAAAGCAAAGTTAGAGTTGTCCACCACTTGCTTTCCTTTTTCATCATAGGTTAGCCTTGATGGCTTAGCCCTTTGCCTTTGAGTCTTCCTTGAAGTTTGCTTTGGAGTGGCATCTCCATCTTCATCCAAGACATCTTGCACATCATGATGATTAGTAGGCACATCAACATCAACATCAACAACATTGGAAACATTCTCTTCATGAAAGATGACATCCCTACTTATGACAACTTTCTTTGTAGAAGGAATGTACACTTTGTAAGCCTTGCTTACTTCACTATAGCCAACAAACACACCCTTCTTTGATGAAGGATCTTCTTTAGTTCTATCATCAAGTGTGATATTGACAAAACATGTACATCCAAAGATCCTACAATGCTTGACACTCGGCCTTCTACCATAAAGAACCTCATGAGGAGTTTTACCATCCAAGGAAGCACTTGTCCATCTATTACATAGATAGTTAGCACATGCTAAAGCTTCCCCCCAAAAAGACTTAGCAAGATTAGCATGTAGTCTCATTGCCTTGGCACATTCACAAAGGGTTCTATTCTTCCTCTCGGCCACTCCATTCTGTTGTGGAGTCCTAGGACTAGACATCTCCCTCTTAATCCCATGTGCTATACAAAAGTCTTTGAACCTATTTGAGGTGTATTCCCCTCCATTATCAGATCTTAAGCATTTGATCTTTGTATTGAATTGGTTTTCCATTTCATTCTTGAACTTGACAAATGCAGCAAACACTTCATCCTTACTTTTAAGAAGATAGATCCAAGTATACCTACTAAAGTCATCAATGAAAGTTGCATACATCTTTGCCCCACCATTGCTTGTTGTACTAGAAGAATGAATATCAGAATGCACAAGTTGAAAAGCTTCTTTAGATCTAGAAGTAGATCTAGAATAAGCAAGTCTATGAGATTTGGACAAGGCACAATGTTCACAAACACTATTGTTTGCAACAAGACTTTTAGGGAGACCAAGAACAAGCTCTTTCTTTGCCATTACCTCCAAAGATTTGAAGTTGGGATGGCCCAACCTCTTGTGCCAAACTTCTTGGTTTGTCAATTGCTCCCTAGCCATACATCCTTCATGATTAGAGATCACACATGCATCAAGCTTGAAAAGTTTACCATGCCTCCTACCTTGAGCAATCAAGGATCCACATTTACTTATCAAACATGCATCTCCAATGAACTCCACATCAAGTCCTTTGTCAATCATTTGACTTACACTAAGCAAATTCTTAGTGATTGAAGGAATGTACAAAACATTTTCAAGATTTGCTTTCCTATTTGTTGAAAGGGAAATAGGAATAGTGCCTATGCCTTTGATGTCACATTGACCATCATTTGCAGTGTAGATGATGTTACCTTCTCCCTCATAAGACAATAAGGATGTAAAGTATTCCTTATGTCTTGTCATGTGAGATGAGGCTCCACTATCAATCCACCAAGGATCATTATCATCTATGTTGGCTAACAAACTTGAAGTCATAACAAGTGATTCACATGTGTTATGTTCTTCCTCATCTATTGTAAGATTTCCTTGCCTCTCTCCTTGCTCTCTTTTCTTCTTATAACATTCATTTGCAAAATGACCTTTTATCCCACAATAAAAGCACTTGAACTTTGACTTATTGTTCTTAGTAGAAGAGGAAGAGGAAGAGTGATCATCATGATCAAAGTTACCACCTTTGGACCATTTCCCTTTGCCTTTACCTTTGCCCTTGAATTTGCCTTTTGTGAAGAAGGCCTCTTCACCTCCACCTTGCAAGGATGCACCATCAAGCTTTGATTGCAACCTATGTTCTTCAGCCAATAAGATTTCTTGCAAGTCAACCACACTTGGCAAGACTCTTTGAATGGCAAAACTTTGCACAAGGTTAGCATGTTCATTTAGCAAACCATTCAACATAACTTGGACTATTTCACCATCTTTTATGTTCTCATCAATGCATGCTAAATCATCACTTAGGGACTTAACTCTCAAGATAAATGCATGAGCACTTTCACCCTCTCTTTGCCTACTAGAAAATATTTGTCTCCTTAGGGTCAATACCCTAGATGTGGACTTTGATTCAAAGAGCTTCTTTAAGGCATTCCATGCCTCACTTGCACTTTGACACTTTCCAACTTCCTTGAGAAGTTCATTTGTAACATTCATTTTAATGATATGAAGAGCCCTTTTGGCCTTCTTATCAAACCTTTGTTGCTCTTGAAGTGTGAGAGGTCTCTCTTCAATTTCTGCAACTATGTCCATGAGTTCATTCAACTCAAGTAAGGACTCCATCCTCACTTTCCAAGTAGAGTAGTTTGATGAACTCAACCTTTCACTAGACTCTAGCATGATCCCACCATTGGAAGCCATGATTCTAATGTTTCTTCAACTTTTAGGTTCTGTCCTAAAGCACTTAGCACTCACTTTTCTCTCAACAAATGATAGATAAAGAGATCTATGAAGATTTAGGACCCTAAAACACTTCTATCTTGAACCTAGATGGTTTCCAAGCATAGAAAGGAAGATTGAAACACATGCAACACTTTGCACACACTAAGAATGGATTACAAAATCAAACCAACCTGAACACACTCTTGCTTAAGCTCTCAAACTTTCCAGCAAGTGACCAAATCAAGTTATGGTGTGAAGAGTTACTTGCATTCTTAGAAAATACCCAAAACTAGGATGCCAAGATTACCTAGTAATGAACAAACTTGATCAACATATGATCAACACACTAAGATATTGATTCAACCTGTAAAACCACATGTAAACCACACTTCTAAAAGTTTATAAACTCCAGCAAGTGATAAATACAAGATTTAGAGGTGAATGAATGAGCACACTTAGTGAATCACAAGACTAGCTTCACTATCTTGTCAAATCTTGGTGTTTAGATGTAGATCTAAGATCACTTCACATGAGAATGTTCCTCAACCTGTTAAGAACCTGAAAACACACTTGCATAATGGTTAACACCTTCCAGCAAATGCTCCAATCAAATTACATAAGGAGAGTTACTTACATGCTCAACAAAGTACACCAAAATTTATGCCAAAATTGATGACAATCTTTACAATATGCTCTTCACAATGGAGCTTGCAATATGTTCACCCAAAAAAGGGGATCTTTCATCCAAATGGGAGCTTTGCTCAGCCTTTAGGAGAATTACAACTCACTCAAAAGAGCATTTGTCATCCACTTAAGGAGAAGTTTCATCCACTTAAGGAGAGTGTTCATCCAAGAATGGAGATTGTCAACAATAGGATTGAAAAGAACATTGTTAGTATTGAATATGCACAAGCCTCACAATAACAAATGATTAGGTGTTATGATCTGATCCAAAATAGTTTCTTTTCAGCCTCTGATCTTCAATAGACCTGAAATATGCTTTTGATCCACAAGTTCAACTCACAAAACAAAGGTTAGTAAGATTTGATCAACAAAGCAATGCAAAATCATGCTAGAACTTGATCAAACATCCAAATATCACCAAAAATGGAATACTTACTGTAAATAGAAGCCAACCAGCTCTGATACCATGTGAAAAATACATATCCTAAGTGGATCTAAACTCCAAGATCATTGGCTTGAATGCTTGCACTCCAAACTACATAAGCTAGGAATTGGCAACACATTCTATGCTACCTAGAATGCAAAGAACTTGATCAAAAGGCATTTATCACAAATGGAAACTTCCATAAACATCAAGTGCGGCCCAAAATAGCATTATACAGTCCATAATACATCAGCCTACCACTTTTGGAAAGCACCTAAGATCATACACAATAGCTTGAAGACAATACACACAACAATGCTCTCAATGGAGGAAGAAACAATGACAATGATCTATTGATCTCAATGAAGCATACAAAAGGTTTCTCCAACCTGTTCTCCACGACTTCCCTACTATTTATGGATGAGGAAGATGACTCTCTCTCCTCTCTATAGAAGGTACTTGACCCTAGATATTCCCTATATAGGAAAAATAGCTAAAAATGGCTTATATGACCAAAATACATCAAAATGGTCTCATTTTGAAGGGTATGAAGTTTGACACTTCATCATACTGAAAAAATACAGTAAATAAAAACATTGTGGCCTGGTTCACACGTGCAAAACTCCAGAACCAAAACTATTTACAATTTTAGCCAATTTAGGCCTCAAACTAGCTAGGAAATGTTGACAATTTTCACATGAATCCCATGTCTAGACTAATAGAAATCCTCGGTCAACAACATGGCCATATGTTGTAAAGCTGACTCAGGTGCACCCAGCGTGCCCTGTAAGACTCTAAGGGGTGACACTCCCTAAGGTCCCAGAGCAAGTTAGAACGTCAAGGACTGAGCCTCCGACCTGTGGTGAGCCAGTCAAGTAGTCACAAGTCATGAGCTAGCTCTGGAGCTCAAGTCATGGCCTAGTCAGGAAGCAAGTTGATTCTGCCACCGGGATGGCTCCCGGGACCCATGTCCGGGAGCCACACTGATTCTGCCAGGCTTGCCAGGCTTAATCAGCAAAATAAAAACTAAGTCCTAAAAAGCGTGCTTTATCAGAAAGCACTATGTTTCAAACCAGAGGGGGTGCGCCGAATCACAGCAAAACTATAGGGGGAGTCCGACAGACAAAAACTTGGGCAGCTCAACCAGCGCCAGGAATCCAGTCGCCAGGTCTCAGCTCCCTCTACCAGCACGAGCCAGGCACAATGTCCAGCACGTGTTGGTGGCCCCGAGACCGGTCAGTCTATGTATGAATGTAACCTCTTCCAAATCTAATAAAGTTGATCCTTGGGGATGATTACCATTTCGGATTCGCCTCCGAGACTGGTCCAAGTGGAAGGACCCTTACTACAACCTTTTTGCGTCGCTAGCGCCTAAGGGTCCTCGTCATCGACATGGGGCTTGCCGCTATGCCAATTGGTCAGTTTGGCGACCATTATGCCTTGGGTTTCATGTGTGGCTTGTCTTTGCCTTTGGTTACCTTTTGGGGACGGATTCTGAGTTGGCTTTCGGGTTGGTTGGGATTCCAGTTTTCTTAAGTCTGAATGGTTAAGCTTGTTACGTTTCTGAGTTGGCTTTTACGTAAGTGCATGATGGATGAATGTTAGACTTAAGCGCGTGTTGGGGAAACCGCTCAAGTCCCAGCACCCTTTGAGGTGCCGACGCAACATGTGGTATCAGAGTCGACTAGCCGGTCAGCTACGCAAGTCTCATAGGGATGGCCACATTTTGGGATTTGTCATGACAACCGTTGCGCAAGGTGCTGCCCACAGTGTAAGCACGGGTGCGTCCACGGTAGGGGTGGTCGGCAGAACGGGGGACTTGATGAGTCAAAGTGCTGCCCTCGAGGTGTAAGCATAGTCAGTTCTTGCGGTTCGGGCCTGGCGCTGTCTGCACGTAGGACGGATGAGACAAAGTGTTGCCTAGGTAGGTGAAAGCACGGTCTGTACCTTGTGGGGTGCGGGGCGACATATTCGAACTGTATGGGTTAACCATTGATACAGAGATGCTGCTCGAATTCGGGTGTAAAGCATGGGTGGTTAGCTGCCGATGCGGGATAGCTGCCGATCGTTTAGCTATAAGGGCTATCGACCAAAAAGTGGTGGGACGTGACTGAGGCAATGTGCTACTTAATGGTGAAAGCACGGATGGTTGGATGGATGTTTCCCCGTGGGCTAATTCTGTGATAGATTTGTGTGGGCGCGGCTAGGCAAAGGTCCTACGTCCGGTCTCAAGGGGAATGTGACTTGAGAGGGATCCTCTGTTTAGCTTTGGTTGGTATGTTCGTTTGTGGTGTGCTTGCCTGGACCTGAATTATCCTTGACTACTTGTTTTGATCCAGGTGATTTGATCTAGTTGGGAGTTGTGAGAGGATCTTACATTTATGAGTGGATGACACACAAGTATGGAAAAGAACTTCCATGGGGCAACCCCCAAGACTGGTTCAAGATTGTTATTCTTATCAGGAAAGATCGCGGGGAGGAAGTCAGATTTCATGATCGACTCCGGAGCTTCACATAACTATATCTCAAGGAGCGTAGTGGAACAATTCAGCTTGCCGACCAGGAATGTTACATCTACTCTCGAGGTAGAAACAGCGAAGGAGCACTAGATGCAAACAAAGCGACATTGAACATCCCGGTGCAGATTGGAAGATGGAAGGCTAAACTTAGCTTTGTGATTTTAGAGATGGATGCCTTCGATGTGATTTTGGGCCTCCCTTGGTTAAATGAACACTGTATCGCAGTTTTGGGTAGGAGCTCAAACTTGGTCCTCTTGGATTACAAGGGACAAATCTGCGTGACAAAAGCCCTGCCCGGAGGAAATGCTAAGGATACCGATATTGAACAAAATCTGGTTGCAGCATTAGCGATGAAAAGAATGGCGAAAGGGAAAAGGTCAAAGTGCTTTCTTTGCATCTACCGAGAAGTCCCAGAAGGGAAAAGCGTGCGACAAGAAAACTTGCCAAAAGAAGTGGCAGATCTGCTAGAAGAATTTAGCGATGTGTTCCCGGAGGAACTCCCAGCTAAGCTACCTCCTCGAAGACCAGTGGACCATAAAATTGATTTGGTACCAGGAACAGAGCCAACTTCACGAGCACCCTACAGAATGTCACAAGAGGAGTTGGCGGAACTGAAACGACAACTTGGTGAATTGATAGACAAAGGTTTTATTAGACCTAGCGCTTCACCTTTTGGAGCCCCAGTGTTGTTCGTGGAAAAGGCGGACAAAACTCTTCGAATGTGTGTGGATTATCTCATGCTTAACAAGAGTACCATCAAGAACAAGTACCCCATGCCTAGAATTGATGACCTATTCGACCAACTCAAACATGCCAAATACTTTAGCCGAATAGATCTCAGATCTGGATATCATCAAATTCGAATAGCTAAAGGTGATGAGCACAAAACGGCGTTTCGAACGCGGTACGGGAGTCACGAGTTCCTGGTGATGCCATTCGGTCTAACAAACACACCAGCCACTTTTTGCATGTTGATGAACAATATCTTTCAAGACTGTCTGGATAAATTTGTCATTGTGTACATCGATGACATATTAGTATTTAGCCGGAACCTTAAAGATCACATTAAACATTTAAGGATAGTTCTCCAACGATTAAGGAGGAACTGCTTGTTCACGAAAAGAGAGAAATGTGAGTTTGTGGTGGAGGAAGTTGACTTCCTTGGACATGTTATAGGCCACGGACGTATTCGAATGGATCCTAAGAAGATCAAGGCTATCTTGGATTGGCTAGCACCTAAAACTGTTCATGGCATCAAATCCTTTGTGGGCTTATGTAACTTTTACAGGAGATTCATTGAGACATTTAGCAAAATTGTGGCACCACTGTTGGAGCAGACCAAGACTCATTTGAAGATGACATGGACACCGGAATGTGAAGTAGCGTTCCAAGAACTAAAACGACGGATCACTCAAGAACCCATCCTTGCCTTACCGGACTTTAGCAAAGCTTTTGAAATACATACAGACGCGTCGAACTTTGCTATTGGGGCCGTGCTGATGCAAGACGGAAAACCTTTTGCATATTTCTCAAAGAAATTGAGTGACGTAGAGCGACGATGGCCAACTCATGAAAAAGAAATGGTCGCAGTAGTTCAAGCAGTGGAGCATTGGAGACATTATGTGGCAGGAAAACCCTTCAAGGCGTTCACTGATAATGTATCACTCAAGTACTTCTCATCCCAAGGTATGCTCACGCCAAAGCAAATGCGATGGCAAAACTTTCTCTCAAAATTCAATATAGACATAGTACACACGGCGGGAAAGAACAATGTGGTGGCGGATGCACTAAGTAGACAGGAGCACTTGATGGCAACAGTGACAACTCAGGTGACTGGCCTACTCCAAGAAATCAGGGAGAATTATGGTGCAGATGCGTTGGCAAAGGACTTAATGATCGAATTCCAGCTGGGAAAGCCTCATAAACATTTCACTTGGAAAGATCAAATGGTTGTTTATAAACAACGCAGAGTATATGTCCCAGACAAAATCAACCTGAGGAAGAAAGTCTTGCGAGAACATCATGACGTACTAGCCGCTGGACATTCAGGGGTGAATCGCATGTATGAACTTCTCAAAAGAGGCTTCTATTGGCCAGGTATGTGGGCAGACGTTGAATCCTATGTGCAAACATGCCCGACAACAAGTGAAGGTGGAACCGCTAGCTCCAGCTGGACTACTCCAACCATTACCGGTACCAGCATACCCATGGGATTCGGTGAGCATGGATTTTATTGTTCAACTACCATGGTGCCAAGGCTTCGACTCAATTTATGTGGTGGTTGACCGCTTTTCAAAGCAAGTTCATCTAGTACCAACTAAAAGTTCACTGACAGCTGAAGAAGTGGCAAGGTTATTTTTCAAATGTGTCTTCAAATACCACGGCCTGCCTAGAACGATTATTTCTGACCGAGACACCAAGTTCGTCGGAAAGTTTTGGACTTGTCTATTTCGCCTCGTGGGAACTGGACTGAATTTCAGCACTGCATATCACCCTCAGACAGATGGGCAAACAGAGCGAGTCAATCGATAGATTGAACAATATTTATGAAATTATGTCACTTGGGACCAATCCGATTGGGTCAACTACTTGGATATTCTCGAGTTTGCACATAGCAACCAAGTGAACAGATCTACTGGAAGGGCACCCTTCGAGATAAGCAATGGTCGGCTACCGATTGTTCCAAGCTCTTTTCTTACATGCATGCAGGAAACACCAGTACCCACTGTGGAGGAATTAATCAATGAGTGGCACACAAAGCTGACAGAGGTGAAGTCATTTTTAGAGCAGTCACAAAGGAGTATGGCAGCTAACGTAAACCCACATCGACGAGAACTGGAATTTAAGGAAGGTGATCAAGTATGGTTGAACACAAAGAACATTGTGTTACCAAAAGGTTTTTCTCATAAGTTCGCTCGACCTTATGCGGGACCATATTATGTCACCAAGAAGATCAACCCAGTGGCTTACCGATTAGCGCTGCCATCCAGCTTGGATATACACAATGTGTTTCATATCTCATTACTCAAACGGTACAAACCAGATGAGCGATTTGATCGGCAACACGAACTCCGTCACCCACCAACGACACTTGATGATACGAAGAGGCAGCTTGTACCAGAACAAATATTGACACATAGAAAGCGAACTGGCGTTCAACGTGAATATCTAGTGAAGTGGCTATGGGCTCCACTTATTGAGGCTTCTTGGGAGTACGAAGACAAACTTAAGGAGGGAGCCCCTGAAGTACTAGCAGATTATCTGCAGAAGAACCAACGCAATAGTCGTTTTCCCAGATCGGCACACAAAGCACTACCTGGCGGCATGCCTCCTACATAAACATTTATGGCCATTCTGAAGTTCAAGGAACTTCTCGGTATCTTTCTTAAGTTTGTCAATAAATCACTTGCAGCTTTACACAGGTTTTACGTAAGTGAACTTTATCTACACTTTTCCTGTGCTACTGCCAATGTATTTTTTAATTCAAAGTTGTGAAGGCCGGTGAATTAAGCCCGTGCCATACGTCCTAGGTCTAGTTTGGCCCTGATGAGGACATCAGCTTTTTCAAACGAGGGGAACTCTAAGGGGTGACACTCCCTAAGGTCCCAGAGCAAGTTAGAACGTCAAGGACTGAGCCTCCGACCTATGGTCAAGTAGTCACAAGTCATGAGCTAGCTCTGGAGCTCGAGTCATGGCCTAGTCCGGAAGCAAGTTGATTCTGCCACCGGGACGGCTCCCGGGACCCATGTCTGGGAGCCAGACTGATTCTGCCAGGCTTGCCAGGCTTAATCAGCAAAATAAAAACTAAGTCCTAAAGAGCGTGCTTTACCAGAAAGCACTATGTTTCAAATCAGAGGGGGTGCGCCGAATCACAGCAGAACTATAGGGAGAGTCCGATAGACAGAAACTTGGGCAGCTCAACCAGTGCCAGGAATCCAGTCGCCAGGTCTCAGCTCCCTCTACCAGCACGAGCCAGGCACAATGCCCAGCACGTGTTGGTGGCCCCGAGACCGGTCAGTCTATGTATGAATGTAACCTCTTCCAAATCTAATAAAGTTGATCCTTGGGGATGATTACCATTTCGGTTTCGCCTTCGGGACTGGTCCAAGTGGAAGGACCCTTACTACAACTTTTTTGCGTCGTTGGCGCCTAAGGGTCCCTGTCATCGACATGGGGCTTGCCGCTATGCCAATTGGTCAGTTTGACGACCACTATGCCTTGGGTTTCATGTGTGGCTTGTCTTTGCCTTTGGTTACCTTTTGAGGACGGATTCTGAGTTGGCTTTCGGGTTGGTTGGGATTCCAGTTTTCTTAAGTCTGAATGGTTAAGCTTGTTATGTTTCTGAGTTGGCTTTTACATAAGTGCATGATGGATGAATGTTAGACTTAAGCGTGTGTTGGGGAAACCGCTCAAGTCCCAGCGCCCTTTGAGGCGCCGGCGCAACATGTGGTATCAGAGCCGACTAGCCGGTCAGCTACGCAAGTCTCACAGGGATGGCCACGTTTTGGGATTTGTCAGGACAACCATTGCGCAAGGTGCTGCCCACAGTGTAAGCACATGTAGCGCAGGCATCCCAAAGGGAGCCGGGAACCATGACTTAGCTTCCCAGCCTTCAACTCTTGCCATCCAAATCCACTTGACATACAAGCAGCCAACTCGCCAACAACGATCAGACTTAACCAGCTTGAATTCTGAAAACCAACATTGAGATCCAACCTGGCGCCATGCCAAATCGGGGGTCCCGATGTGGGTGACTTCCCTCCAAGCATGCCACCCGACATACATCAAACTTAACCAACTCGAAGCTTCGTTACAAACGAGTAACATCCATTCCAAGCAAGCAGTCTGACTTACATCAGACTTAACCAACTGAAAGCTTTGTCACGAGCGCTGGAAGCCAACCTGGCACCACGCCAGACTGGACAGCCATAAACATGTAACTTCCACCCAAGCAAGCCATCCAACTCAGTCGACAGGTTAGAGCCCGTTCCCCAAGAGCTTAACCCATTCACGTTCATGCAAGGAACACTCAGAACCACAAGTCACGACAGATATGGAGACAACCAGTTCCTGGACCAAATGGTCCCGACAGCATACCGCTGGCGCCACAGACCAAATGGTCCCGACGGCATATCGCTGGCGTCCCGGGATACGACCCTCAGCTATGTGCCAGCTTAAAAATTTGGAAGCGGCCTTACAACTGGCGCTTTTACCGAACATTGAAACCCAGAAGGTAATCAGAATCAGTTTGAGGAAAATCCCACTATGCCTTGGGTTTCATGTGTGGCTTATCTTTGCCTTTGGTTACCTTTTGGGGATGGATTCTGAGTTGGCTTTCGGGTTGGTTGGGATTTCAGTTTTCTTAAGTCTGAATGGTTAAGCTTGTTACGTTTCTGAGTTGGCTTTTACGTAAGTGCATGATGGATGAATGTTAGACTTAAGCGCGTGTTGGGGAAACCGCTCAAGTCCCAGCGCCCTTTGAGGCGCCGGCGCAACACCATATCACCTAGAGAGGCTGATCTTCCTTCTTCCTTTAGAGAACTTAAGCTCACTAAGTCATTAAAGATTTCTATTTTCTTCATCTATTGGAGGCACCCTTTTGACCTCTCATGAGATGATTAACAACTCCGTATTCTCATACTACTCTCAATCATTTAGTCATGATCTCTCTAATCCTCTCCTTCACCGCATGATCTTGCTCTTTATCGCTCCTTTCCCTCCCCTCTTTCAATTGGTGAATCTCTCTCTCATCCTCTCCTTCATTGCATGATCTTGCTCTTTATCGCTCCTTTCCCTCCCCTCTTTCAATTGGTGAATCTCTCTCTATTTCATCACCTTTCTTTCTTGACAAAATTTACTTCTCATTGAAATCCTTACATAGAGATAAAACTCATAGTCATGATGGAGTCACTCCGAATTTGTTTGGTGATGCTATCATCTCCTGCCTGCTGTTATTAAGGAGGCTACGCAATTTTACTCGGTTTGGGCATTTTGTTTGTATTTTGTGAAAAGTTAATGATCTATGGTTATTTATCTTTGAGAGGGAAAAAAAGAAGAAGCTCATCAACCTACAAACGTAAGAGACACTTAGAGTCCATAGGCTCCAAGACTGGTCATATCTTTTACATAGTTGTTTGTTGATTCCTCTTGTAATGTAATGTTTTGCCATATTCATGTAGAACATAATTAGTGATTAGACATCAAAATTTGTTATTCTAACTTTCATCTAGCCCTCTTCAAGATGGCTAGGGTTGACTCTTCCTTTGACACCGTGCAATAAATTGTGTATGCAAAATACTATAAGGTGTTTTTAAAGAAAGGACAAAAGCAAGAACTCTTCAACTAGAAAGGTCAACCACAAATATCAAACTTCAAATTCAATCGAATGATTCCTAGCATGGTAGATGAAAACTTGGTATGTTGGTTTGTCCATTCACCCCTCTCCCCCATATACGTGATGATATCTTGTCCTCCTCATGGGGACATCCTTATTGGGCAGCTAAGTTTGAAGGATGCTTCCTTTTTGGGGTTCAAAGGTTGTTGTTGCTTGGATGAATATTTAATGTTGGCCTTCAAAGTTGTTGTTGCTTGAATGAAGTTGGTAGTTTGGCCTTCGTGATAGTTGTTATTTGTATGAAGTTTGAGGAATGTTGTTCAAGGTCATTGTTTGGCCTTTAAGGGTACTATGTCCTTGTCCTTTGATGATGTTTACCTTGCCCTTTGAGGACTATGCAGACATATTACTTAGAACTAGCAATCCTTAAACAAAATATACATTCATATGAAAATCAAAGTTCTATAAAAATTCCCCCACAATAGTAGAGGTGGATAAGAGTCATTCTTGCATCCATGAAGGTGAATGCTTGAATCTTTTCTCTTGCATTGTAGACACTAGGCTTGAGTCCTAGCTATTCTACATCTAGACACTAAGCTATACAACTGCACGAAGCATATATAGTGGTGAATCAAATCTTTAAATCCACCATGGGAGGTTGGGCCAAACTTGTCCTTTGAAGGCTTGTACTTCATTGGAAGCTTGCATATACAACATTGTTGATTGTGACCCCCACCAAATGCACATGTAACCATTTGGTCATTAACATGGCCCAAATTGTACATGAACATGACTCATGTCCATAAATGTTTGCACACAGTGCTTGGTCCTTTTGTGTGAAATATGTTATGAGAGATGGGATGATGCTTAGAAGGATGGGAATATCCCTACACAACCAACTCACAATCTTCCACTTTTGATTTTTCTTATGGTTTGCACAAATATACAAGAGAAAAAAACAACAATGTCACTCAAGAATAAAGTGAGTGAGCCATAGCACATGCGCATCTCACAATCTTGCCTCACTTTAAGAAACCAAGGTTTTTCTCAAAATGCAACCTATGTTGCTCTTTGCCATAGCCGAGCTGGATAAAATGTTCCTATGGCAATGTAGATCCAAGCTCAAATCATGCATTGACACCCCAAAACTCATGGCTTCCAAAACTTAAGAGAATTTTGCTCCTCATCCAGTTTTAACTTGATGTACAACGTAAATAATGTCTGTAATCACACATTGCAAGGCTTAATTGATAGCCATGATTGGCACCTATTCAACTTCTTGAGAAAATTCTAATGAGTGATTTACTAGAGTCCTTTTATATAGTTTCTGCATAAAAGTTAAAAGAAAAAAAACTTAAACATATAATACTATATAGTTAATTTGACGCTATTACTTAATATTGACAAAGTGTAGAAAATAAAGAGTAGTTTTAAAAAAACCAATTCATGAGATCTAGATCCACCATGTAAAATTAATTCAGATATGCGGTTTGAGAATTTGTGCAATAGCGTAACTAGCTAGTTAGTAGTGAACTACAATACAATATCGATTATGCACCAAATGTACATGAGTAAAAAGTAAAGATTAGATGCTCCAATTGCAAATTATGTTTATCTTGTTCTTAGTCCAGAATTGTCTTCCTATTGTTACCTTTTATCATGTCTCCATAAATTTTCTAAATCGTCAAAACAATGCTTTATGCCATGTGTGGTACTGCCATGCAAAAATTTATATTTCAAAAAATATAATAATGAGCACCAAAATGATTTCCGTGGCAAAAACCATGCAAAGTCATTTTGCCACCGTGGCAATATTTACAAAAAATTTCTTCGAGACTTGCCACATGTGGCAAACAATTTAAGTATGTTTCTTGGGACAAGTAATTTGCCATACGTGGCAATGTTTAGAAAAATTTGCTTGGACATGTTTTTTTTTTTCTTGACAGATTTTAAATTCTTAAAACTTAATGAAATCTTGTGAATGAATTTCATTACCAAAAGTACAATGTGTTTTCATATTGATCATGCTTAAAATATTATGCTAAATGGCCCATTGGGCTAGATTGTGGGATGAGAGAAACTTGTGTATTTGCAAAAAGGAAACAATAATTGAACGGTTGCTTTAAATGCTCACAAACATGTACACATGGTACAATATTGCCCTCATAATGACTATTATAGATTTTCAGTAATGAGGATATTGCCATAAGGAAAATGCTTTTGAACCATATAGAAATGATCAATGTATGGTCACTAATTATTTCCTTCGGTCAATCAATTTTTGATAAATCTTTAATACGCTTTTCCAATGGTAAGTAGGTTTTAGATTTGAAACCATTTGATTTAAAATGAATCCGATTAATAAGGATTGCAAGATAGAACTCAAGATGAACTTAATAAATGCAACAATGTATAAAGATGTAAGGATTTGAAAAAAACAATATATGTATGCAATTATGTAAACTATTATTTTATTAATAAAATGGTTGTGACATATATAGTTTAGTCATCGTCACAAGATTCAAATTCATCGACCAGTACATCTTGCAACTCATCTCCACTTAGATGAATTTCATCATCACTATAGTAATCAAACCCTCTATCAATATTGTCGTTTGTGTCAGAATCACCTGATTCATTTCTATTCGGTTGAAATAATACACACATTTAACAATGTTAAGCTAAAAAAATTGTTATCATCATGTAACTACAATCCACAATAGATAGTTGCAATGAAACATTGTAAATATTTAATATATTTTTTATGATTGAGAAAAAATGAATGTAAAACTCATGTACACACTTGTTCACAATGACGAGGTAACCAATGTGTCTGAAAAATCCATGCTTAATGTCTTGGTTGAATCGATAGCAGAAAATCCATTGCGGTCTCTTTTCACGGTTGCATTTGGCCCTTGATAGTTTATTTTAAACCATTTCACATCAAACAAAAAATATTTACCATTATCACCAAAACACACCTCGTATATATCTTGAATAGTTCCTACATACTCAAGCTCTCCAAAAATTGGATTTTGGTCTCATGCACTACTCCAACTTTCCTGATTGAAAGATGTCATGACACCACAATCATAAGACTTGCATCGTTTCATATCAACTCATTCAATGCGATGATGATGATCATTTGCCCACATTGCACTATACTTTTGATACAACCACATATGAATCGTAATTAAAACAATAATCAATAATCGTACAAGTACATTATATCTTTAAAAAAAGAGTAATAGACAAACCCTTCAATCACATTCTCTTGCAAATTCCGATTCCATGTCAGATATGACTTGTCCCTTTGATCTTGCTTGTTGGAGTGTGTCAACTATCAAGTCTATGGTGCATTAGTTGGGCAATGGCTCAACATCATGTGAAGGTGCAGCTTGACTACGCCTCTTATGTCGGTGTCTATTTCTAGCCAGCGCTCTCTTTTTCTTCTCTTTTTTGTATAATTCCAACCACTTATTCATTACTCTATGATTATAGAGCATGAAAGTAGAAAATTTTCTCTAAGAAAAGGTGTCATTTTCTTAGGTGCACCTATACCTCGAGGTTTTTCACCTTTTACCTCATTGTTTTCCTCATCATTCATAGCCATGGAGTAGATGGATATATTTGAAACAAATATTAAGTAACATGAATAAGAGATTCTTGCACTAACCAGACCTTTGCCATGCTTCCCTTTGGCCTTGCCTTTTGATGCACAAAAGCTTTCAAAACTTTCATGAATCTCTCTAAAACAAACATCCACCTAAAAAACATTTATTGCATGATGAGATCATTGTGTTCAATGATATAGAAAAAAAGTCGTGCTAGATCTATTGAAGCCACAAAAATCAAAATCATATGTATTGTACCTTGAGTGCATAGGACCAACAAAACCAATTTCTTGGACCACGTGCACAAGTAGATGCACTTGTATGTCCAAGATGGAAGTTGAAAAAACTCTCTCAAGCATACATACAACCTCCACTTATCTTCATTTTTTTTCCACGTCTATCTCATGAATCTCCTTGTCACACATCTATCTACATCATATTTGTAGTATATGATTTTAGTGTCATCGTATGATTTTTGTCGAACTTGTATGTAAAAGAAAATGCAATAGCATAGAACATGAACAAAAGAAATGTAAGTATCTGACAATGGATGCTAATTTGTAAATGGTATCGTGAAGTTGATCAGTTAGACAACCATGAATGCACATTGGAAATATGTACTCGAGCATCTTCAGTCAATATGAGATCTAAGACAATGAAGTCTTCCTTCTGCTGTGAATGCCGTTCATAGTGAATGAGCAAAACATGTTGGTGTTCTCATCTCCCAAATGATTGAGGTACATACTTGTACTCTTCCTTGGTAAGAATTTGAGGGGCTCTTGGAACAATATGGGCATTTCCATCAATACCCAATTTTGGCTAGTACTCTTCTTTTTGTTTTTGCTCTTGTAGTCTGGTCTGGCAGAAACACTATCATTTTTTCACCCACCAAGTGTTTCCAAATTGATTCACCCACATTTTTGAATATATGCATATCAAACAAGTGATTGTTCCCACAAGAATCTGAGGGACTCTTGGAAAAATATGGACATATCCATCTGTACCCAATTTTGCCCAATACTCTTTTTTGTTTACGAACTTGTAGGTTTGGTCTGCCAAAATACTATCTTTTTCACCCAACAAGTGTTTCCAAATTGATTCACCCACATTTTTGAATATATGCATAGGATCAAACAAGTGATTGATCAAAAGGTTATTCTAATATGGTAAACAATGAAGGATAGATAGTCTTGTCATACCATTGATTGGCTTGGACTCAGATTCACTCAGATTCAACCCGAATCTTGTGCCAATCTGCCATGGACATTCTCTTTGGAGGCATCATTGTTTCCATTTTTTCTCCGAAGCCCTTTCTTTGTGTATTTCAAAATGGATGATCTTCATGCAAGTATTGTCAGATTTATCCCTAACAGTCGAGTTCGACAATGACAAAGAATGTCAAAAGTGTTCAATCTATCAAATGTCAACAGAACTTGTTTTCACTTATTTTGAAGCTAATGACATGCCCTAACCATTATTAGGAAGTAGTTGCCATGCAATTGAATTGGATAAGTGACAACACATTGTGGCTAAGTACCAATTGCGATCTGCGACCATACATTTATCTTCAACTATCATTTGGATAAGCCTAAATGACATTCATAACTAGTATAAATAGTGGATCACTTTCTAGATTAACTCCTTTCTCTTTTACATATTTCTATGAAATCAATCTAACAGATTTTGATGATTTCAAAGTTAGAATCACTTATAATTTGAATGTGGCAATAGTCGTGATAGTTTTGTTCGATTTTGATAGGCATAGTCATACATTAGAAGAATGATTATTCCACAGAGCCCAATAGTGCATCTATCGGATGCATCCATTTCTCTATTGAGCATCCTTTCCTTCTTCCAACATGGTATCAGAGCAATGATATTTGGTATCAGATTATTTTCTATTGATTTTCAATTAAATCGTTGCATGGCAATAGTGTCTTGACATTATCAAATACTATTTTTCATTCTTAAGTCAACGAATTATTAACAAACTAACTTCTAGATGGATTCACAAAGCAAAGCTAGTCTCACTCTAGACA
Source organism: Diphasiastrum complanatum (assembly GCA_029204225.1). Lineage (NCBI taxonomy): Eukaryota > Viridiplantae > Streptophyta > Lycopodiopsida > Lycopodiales > Lycopodiaceae > Diphasiastrum > Diphasiastrum complanatum. The sequence goes on along the minus strand of CM055107.1, from coordinate 3,024,663 downwards.
AGCTAAATGGATCCAATTATCTCTTATGGAAATTAAGATGAAGACCTTGCTAATTGCCAATGAGCTATGGAATGTTGTCACAAGAATCGAATTGAAGCTTGAAGATGACACAATTGACTCTAAGTGAAAATCGAAGGATGGTAAAGCTTTCACACTGATCATTCTTAATATATCAAATACCCAAATTGGGCGTGTATATGAACCTCAAACTTCAAAAGAAGTATGGGACATCATGAGTGCACTATATGATGAGAAGGATGTGACTTCAAAGTTGCATCTCAAAAGGAAATTCTTCTCATTCAAGATGTCTAATGGTGATTCACTTCAGAATTATGTTAACTAGTTTAATAATCTCTTGCAGCATGTGGTAGATGTCGGATCAATTATCGACAATCAAGATGCAATCATGACATTGCTATCGAGCCTACCACCTACATACGAAAACTGGGCGATGATCATAATGACATAGTCAGATTTAACGCTCTCAAGATTAATCGCTATGTTGTTGTAGGAAGGCAGTCGAAAAAGCTCAGAAAGCTCTTTGAATTTAGTATCTCATGCTCTCTATGTGGTGCTAAATGTTAGAAGAAGAAAGACTCAAAACAATTTGTTTCTAATAAAAAAAACCGACACAAAGTCAAGAGCAATTATCGAATCCACAGTTGAAGAAGAAGATGTTATGTAAGTATTGCAAATACATTAAGCATGAGATTCAAGATATTAGGATATTGAAAGAGAAGAACGTCAACAACAAATAGTCAGATCAACAGGCGAATACAGTTGCAGTTACATCTCATTCCCCAGTACAAGACATGGATGAAGGAGCATTTATGATCAGAGATTAGAAAGTGCAACAAGTCAATAATGCTTGGTTTTTGGATTTTGAAGCCACTCAACATATGACCAGTCATTGTGAACATTTTCATTCAAATTTGCATAATAATACAAGCAAATTTTTTCATCTTGGCTTTAATCATACACACTAAGGTGAAGGCACTATAAGATTGAAATTCCAGCATGATCAATTCAAGTTACTATCAAATGTTCTGTATGAACCTAAAAATGTTTGATATCAATAAGCAGAATTGTTGATCAATGTCAAATTGTCGATAGGACAAATAAGGTCCTTGCACTTGGAAAGAGGCTTGGATACTTATATAGACTGATTCATTGTTATTTGACACAAGTCAAACCTTGAATACTTCTATTCTATCAATAAAGCATTAGTTTGGCACTATAGGTTAGGTCACTTGTGTTAGAAATCAATGATAAACTTCATTGTTACTGTTTATGAGGTACATTACTGTTGACAGCTGTGACCAGCTGTCATTAGCCGTAGGCTAGTCTATTAGTCTACTTGTAGGTTTTCTCTCTCTATCAGGGGTTCAGGGCTTATTTGTACATTTTACATTCTGTATGAGTTAGTGTGATAGAGTGACAGTGCGTGCTCTTCTTCCGCCTTCTTGTGGTGATTGCTTATGGTGAATGCTTGATGTTGCATATCTAATTCTTGACATGGTATCATAGCAGCAATAGTCATGCGTGCCTGATCAGTGGATACAGCTTGTCACAGGCTCCACAACGAAGTGAGAAAGTCCTTCACGGGAGGTGAAAGCTTGGAGAGATAAAACCGGTTGGAAGAAATCCTTCTTTGGTGTATTTTGCAGGTTTGGAGCTTAGAATCATCAGTGGGAAATGAAGAAACAGTCCCGGAGGCATCAGAAAGGCCAGGGCAGCATCAAACAAGTTGAAAATCTGTTGAGTGGGGAGATTTTTACAATACTTCCTAGTTGTTGTGAAAAGCACAGTCCCAGGCATCCAAAAGGCTAGGGCAACATCAGACAGATTGAAAATCTGTTGAGTGGGGAGATTCTTACAATACTTCCTTGTTGTTGTTGAAAGTGCTATTTGTGTGAGAGGTTTGCCAAGAAATCTCTCATTTGTCTGTTTGGAGTACCAGAAATCACACTAGATAGTGTCTAGTACTGTCATTCAGAGTTAGGAAGCTTCATACTTTTCACATTACTAATCTCTGTCTTTTGAACGATCACACCTTTCGAAATCTTTGCAAAGAGGAGGCGGCGTAGCCGGCGCGCCGAAGTGGGGAATCTAGAATATTCTCTCTGAAAGTTCTTATATTCTCTCTAATTTTCATCTTGTCTGTACCAATATCGGATTGACACGCCAGAGGTAAAGAAAACCAAGAGCAGTCGTACATCCGTGCGTCATACCGATATCACATATCAGTACCAATATTGGAGCGACATGCCAGAGGTAAAGAAAATCCAGAGCAGTCATCCATCCACGCGTCATACCGATGTCACATATCAGTACCAATATTGGAGCGACGCGCCAGTGGTAAAGAAAATCCAGAGCAGTCATCCATCTGCGCGTCATACCGATATCGCATATCTGTACCAATATCGGATCCACGCGCGTGAGCTAATGAGAATCCCGAGTAGTCGTGCACCCGCGCGTTGTACCGATATTAGGTGTCCAACCAAAAATTTACAGTTCTATGGTGTGATAAATTTTGTGAGCTAGACTCATTTATCCAGTAATGGCAACTCTAAGCGAGAGTGTCCTTAATGAGTCAAGCAAATTGGAAGGTGCCGCCAACTGTGCAGTTTGGAAATTCAAACTGAAGAATATTTTGATGGAAAAGGAGCTATGGGAGATCGTGACAGGTGAAGAAACAAGGTCAGTGATTGAAGAAGATCAGCGGGTATTTGATAGGAGAAAACGGAAAGCCAAGAATGTCATCAACTTATCAATTAGAGATGCAATTGTTCCCTATATTTCAGATTCAGAAGGACCAAAAGAAGCGTGGGATACATTGAACGCATTGTTTGAAACGACAAATACATCTCGAATATTGTTTCTGAAGACGAAGTTGCATACATTGTGGATGGATGATGTGCAACTATTGCCGATCACATACTGAAGATCAAAGAGATCCGTGACCAATTAGCAGCAGTTGGAGAGCGAGTACAAGATCGTGAGATCGTGCAATTGACATTGAATAGTCTGAGTGAGTCACATCAGATGTTTGTGACGAGTATAGCCTCAAGAGAAAATCTTCCAGCCTAAAAAGAACTAGGTGGATTGCTTTTGCAAGAAGAGCAACGTCAAGAGAACTTGAATCATCGTAACAGGAGCTATGATCAGGCTCTTGCAAGTAGAGGACGAGGTGGAAGATTTGGCCGTGGAAGTTATCAATCGAGAGGAGGAAACTCAAGCCGGGGATCATTTCAACAATTTCATGAGCAAGTAAATGATAGTCCGAATCGAGGCAATTGGAATCAAGGCCGAGGTCAAGGACATGGCTATTCAAGACAAAATAAACCTAGAAATTGTAGGTACTGCAACAAACCTAGCCACTGGGAGCATGAATGCTTCAAGAATCAAAAGGAGATGGAACAAAGAAAAGACAAATGGCAAGTGGGAAATTATGCTGATCAACATCAATTTGATGACTATTATTATGAAGACAATTATACCGATCAACATCAATACGATGATGATCAATATGAAGATGATATTGGTGAGAGTTCAAAACTGTTAATTACAACATTAATGACAAGTGACGAAGCCAAGGATGTGAAAAATACAGATCCTAAGTGGATCTAAACTCCAAGATCATTGGCTTGAATGCTTGCACTCCAAACTACATAAGCTAGGAATTGGCAACACATTCTATGCTACCTAGAATGCAAAGAACTTGATCAAAAAGCATTTATCACAAATGGAAACTTCCATAAACATCAAGTGCGGCCCAAAATAGCATTATACAGTCCATAATACATCAGCCTATCACTTTTGGAAAGCACCTAAGATCATACACACAAAGCTTGAACTCAATCACTACACAATGCCAACAATGGAAGGAGAACCCAATAGAAAAATCTCTCATTAAGCAAATGAATACAATGGATCTGCTCCAACCTGTTTCTCCACGGCCTACCTGCTATATATAGCTGAGAGAGATGACTCTCTCTCCTCTCTCTAGACCCTCCTTACCTAAAATATGCCCTATATAGGTAAAATTGGCATATATGTCCAAAATACATGAAAATGGACTCATTTCGAAGGTCTTGAAGTTTGACACTTCTTCATACTGAAAAAATACACTTACTAAAAATATCTAGACCTGTTTCACACGTGTGAAAAGTCAGATCCTAAACTATGTGCCATTTTTAGCAATTTTGGCCTAAAACTAGACAAGGAAATGTTGACAATTTTCACACTCCCTCTTCAACTTAACTTGCTAGTTTTACAACACTACTTTGTTCCAACTTAAGAATGATCTCCATCATCAGAATAGATCTCTTCTCAAGGATCCTAATATGTACAAAATAGGACACAACATAATTGATATAGATAATAGTGTCCATATAGGATGCTTCACTATTTCTTACATCAATTTTACATAGAATCATAAAAATGGTACATGTAAAAGAACATAGAATCTCAATTAATGAATTCCTCCATGTATCCATCTCTGGTTTCTCTGTAAAATAGCAGCAAACAAGTTGTAAATGAAAGTGATCAACAAGTGTTTGCATGCCTCCTCCACATTTCACTATACATATAGTGAATGCAACATGTATCTCCATGAATGAACTTCCATCACCACCTTGCCTTTGTAGATCTTCAATCCATGAAAGCCTTTGAGTGAATGAATGCCAAAAAGATGTGTTCCCTACTCCATTTGAATGACCAAAACCTGAACTTGAAATACTTGAAGTACCTCCACAAGATTTGCACACAACGCTTGATCCTACAATGTCAACAAGTTGCCAATTTGCCAACACTAGAATACTAGATCTTGAACTTTGTTCAAAAGAAAACATATTGACCACTTCAATACCTTTCAAGATCTGAATGAATTCATGTACTTGATCATACAAACCAGCAATGATAACTATTCCATCTCCAAGATCCAAAGGATGCAAAACTATGGAACTAGTTTTATTGAAATTTGACAATTTCAACACATTGACATAACAATGTTCATACATGAGATTAGGCAAGTGAGGTAGAGTAAGAAGACACTTCCTTGCAGCTCCAAAGACCTTACTTGAACCTTCAAGAACCTGTAAAAACAGATCCAAAATGCCTTGACCATTTGTCTCTTCTTTGATGCTTTTCACTAGCTTCGAATTGCCACTTGTCTCTTGGTGTTGATGAAGCAATCCAAGATCAACCTCTTGATCTTCCAATAAGACATCAAAGATCTTGCATATGTGAACATCTTCAGATCTGAAACTCTGAAGATACTCCCTCTCAAACACATGATTAAGATCCCACAAGATCTCATCAATGCTCAAATTTGACCCTTCACTATAGTTAGTGAAAACAATGCCACCATCATAAACCAAAAGATAGATTCCAACATTTCCATTTAACATGAAGTAGAGTAGGTGAAGATGAGTATCAAACCTAATCAAAACAGCCCTCTTGAGTTCATAACAAACCTCAATAAGCTCACCAATGATATCTCCCTTGCCTTGAAGAAGTTGCCACTTGAGTTGCTCCATGTAGTCTTCTTCAACCAACCTTTTGCCATCTTGACCATGAATGAACAATCCACCACAATCATAGAATGCTTTGAGTTGATGAAGAGATGTTAGATCCATGCTTTGGATCTTCCCAAGAACCACTCTTCCATTGCCCTTTCCTTCACAAGACTCCCTCTTAATGCTAGCACCACAAAAGTTAGAAACCTCCCTCTTGATAGTTGCACCATAAGAAGTAGAAGACTCTTGAATATTAGAAGCCAAGAAAAGAATCCTTAGTACCTTCAACATAAGAGTGATTGAAGTACTCTCTCTTTTCAAACATGAACTTCTACTCAATGATTTAGGTAATGAGTCATATGATAATGATTCTTCCTCACTATCGTTCATAAAAACATCATTCAAAGTACATCCTACTTTGAACACTTCACATACTTCTCTTCCTTTTGACTTGTGATCTCCCTCACCAAGTCTCATGATAGAAACCTTTGATCTACTCTTTTTATGAAGAAATGTGACACCACTTGTTGCACAAATGACTTTATCACAAAAAGATGTAAAAGAACCATTTCCTTCAAGCATGCTCAAAGCACCATCATCTTTTCCCACATGATTACATACATCAATATGAAAAGAATTAGAAGAACAACCATCTTCTTGCAAAGAATGACACTTAGCATCTCCATCTTTTTCCATATGAACAAACAAGTCATTAGCAACAATCACTTCCAAAGAAGAATCTTCATCAACTCCATTGATGAAGTTAGCTCCTTCCTTACCTTTTCCATTTTTGCACTTGCCATCTAGCACCATTGAAGAACCACCAAGCCTTGGAAGTCCATGAGTAGAAGAGTACAAACATGATGCTAATTTAGCTCCACATGACTCCATATGACTAGTAGGTAACACTAGTGCATCTTCAAGATCCAATGGATCCAAAAAATTGACCATAGATTCACCAAAGCTTGCCAAGTTAGCACAACAATTATCATCTCCAAGAAGTACATTAGATCTCAACCTAGATCTAGCATTTTGTTTCTTATGGCATTCATTTGCAAAATGTCCTTTTATCCCACAATAAAAACATTTGAACTTGGACTTATCTTGCTTCCTACTTTGCAAAGAAGAAGAATGCTTTCCATGCTCCAAACTACCTTGCTTGGACCACTTGCCTTTGAACTTGCCCTTTGTGAAAAGAGCTTCTTCATCTCCACCTTGTGTTGATGCACCACCACCTTTGGCTTGCAACCTATGCTCTTCAGCCACCAAGATCTCTTGCAAGTCATTGACACTTGGCAAGGACTTTTGTATAGCAAAGCATTGTACAAGGTTAGAATGTTCATCAAGCAAACCATTCAACATGACTTGAACTAGTTCCCCATCCTTTATGCTTTCATCTATGCATGCTAGATCATCATTCAAGGATTTAACCTTCAAGACAAATGAATGTGCACTCTCTCCCTCTCTTTGACAACTTTGGAAGATTTGCCTTCTTAGGGTGAGAACCCTAGATGTGGATTTGGACTCATAGATCTTCTTCAAAGCATTCCATGCTTCACTTGAAGAAGTACATTTACCAACTTCTTTAAGAAGTTCATTGGTAACATTCATCTTTATGATATGTAAGGCTCTTTTAGCCCTTCTATCAAAATTTAGTTGCTCTTGAAGAATTAGAGGTCTTTCTTCAATTCCCACAACTATATCCATTAGCTCATTCAACTCTAGTAAAGACTCCATCCTCACTTTCCAAGTTGAATAGTTTGTAGAGTTTAACCTCTCTTTAGCTTCCAACATGATTCCACCATTGGATGTCATGATGCTAAAATCTTCTTGTGTCCTTAGGCTCTGTTCTAATGCACCTAGCACTCTCCTTTCTCTCAATAAATGAAGAAGGAGAAGATCTTAAAAGATTTAGAACCCTAAATGACCTCTATCTTGAAACTATTTGGCTTTCAAGCATAGAAAGGAAGATTGAAACACATGCAACACTTTGCACACACTAAGAATGGATTACAAACTCAAACCAACCTGAACACACTCTTGATTAAGCTCTCAAACTTTCCAGCAAGTGACCAAATCAAGTTATGGTGTGAAGAGTTACTTGCATTCTTAGAAAATACCCAAAACTAGGATGCCAAAATTACCTAGTAATGAACAAACTTGATCAACATATGATCACCACACTAAGATATTGATTCAACCTGTAAAACCACATGTAAACCACACTTCTAAAAGTTTATAAACTCCAGCAAGTGATAAATACAAGATTTAGAGGTGAATGAATGAGCACACTTAGTGAATCACAAGACTAGCTTCACTATCTTGTCAAAATTTGGTGTTTAGATGTAGATCTAAGATCACTTCACATGAGAATGTTCCTCAACCTGTTAAGAACCTGAAAACACACTTGCATAATGGTTAACACCTTCCAGCAAATGCTCCAATCAAATTACATAAGGAGAGTTACTTACATGCTCAACAAAGTACACCAAAATTTATGCCAAAATTGATGACAATCTTTACAATATGCTCTTCACAATGGAGCTTGCAATATGTTCACCCAAAAAGGGGATCTTTCATCCAAATGGGAGCTTTGCTCAGCCTTTAGGAGAATTACAACTCACTCAAAAGAGCATTTGTCATCCACTTAAGGAGAAGTTTCATCCACTTAAGGAGAGTGTTCATCCAAGAATGGAGATTGTCAACAATAGGATTGAAAAGAACATTGTTAGTATTGAATATGCACAAGCCTCACAATCACAAATGATTAGGTGTTATGATCTGATCCAAAATAGTTTCTTTTCAGCCTCTGATCTTCAATAGACCTGAAATATGCTTTTGATCCACAAGTTCAACTCACAAAACAAAGGTTAGTAAGATTTGATCAACAAAGCAATGCAAAATCATGCTAGAACTTGATCAAACATCCAAATATCACCAAAAATGGAATACTTATTATGAATAGAAGCCAACCAGCTCTGATACCATGTGAAAAATACAGATCCTAAGTGGATCTAAACTCCAAGATCATTGGCTTGAATGCTTGCACTCCAAACTACATAAGCTAGGAATTGGCAACACATTCTATGCTACCTAGAATGCAAAGAACTTGATCAAAAAGCATTTATCACAAATGGAAACTTCCATAAACATCAAGTGCGGCCCAAAATAGCATTATACAGTCCATAATACATCAGCCTATCACTTTTGGAAAGCACCTAAGATCATACACACAAAGCTTGAACTCAATCACTACACAATGCCAACAATGGAAGGAGAACCCAATAGAAAAATCTCTCATTAAGCAAATGAATACAATGGATCTGCTCCAACCTGTTTCTCCACGGCCTACCTGCTATATATAGCTGAGAGAGATGACTCTCTCTCCTCTCTCTAGACCCTCCTTACCTAAAATATGCCCTATATAGGTAAAATTGGCATATATGTCCAAAATACATGAAAATGGACTCATTTCGAAGGTCTTGAAGTTTGACACTTCTTCATACTGAAAAAATACACTTACTAAAAATATCTAGACCTGTTTCACACGTGTGAAAAGTCAGATCCTAAACTATGTGCCATTTTTAGCAATTTTGGCCTAAAACTAGACAAGGAAATGTTGACAATTTTCACAAAGGATACATGGTACATTGATAGTGGTGCATCCAAGCACATGACTTCAAGGAAAGAGTGGTTTTCAGAACTCAAGGAAACTGACAATGGTGATGAAGTTGGACAAGCTCATGGCAAATTGCTATCTGTTAAAGGAGTTGGAGTAGTACTAGTGAAGTTAGCCAGCGGGAGGATAAAACAGATAAGCAATGTGCAATATGTACCTGGCTTAGCTAACAATCTACTATTTGTTGGGACGATGGCTGATCAACAACTCAAGGTTGAGTTTGACAGTGACAAATGTCTTGTCAAAGACATCAAGTATCACTACAAAGTGATTGCTACAGGAGCTAGAGTCAACGGGAATCGACTCTACAAATTGAATGCGAGATCTTTAACTCAAGCTATGGTAAGCACTGTTGATAGTCGAAGTGATCTTTGGCATCAAAGGTTTGTTCATATCAGTGCTCAAAGCTTGAAAATTATTTAAAGAGGTAATCTAGTTGTTGGATTGCCTGATATCTCTTTTGAAGGAAAAATTTGTGAGGGTTGCATTTTGGGAAAACAACATAGAGAGAGAGAGATTTCCCAAAGATGGAGCAAGAAGAGCCAATGGCATTCTTGATCTTGTTCATAATGATCTGTGTGGACCAATACAAACTAGGTCCATTAGTGGTTGTTACTATTTCATCACATTCATTGATGACTATAGTAGACATATCTGGATTTATTTCATAAGCAAGAAACCTGATGCTTTTGCCAAGTTTAGAGAGTTCAAGGCTCTAGTTGAAAACCAAACAGGTCATTATATTAAGACCCTCAGATCAGATGGTGGCGGTGAGTATTTTTCAACAGAGTTTATAAACTTTTGCAAGGATCAGGGGATCAAGAGACAAACCACTACACCCTATTCACCACAACAGAACAGAGTTGCAGAACAGAAAAACAAATCCATTGTGGAGATGGCTAGGGCAATGCTTAAGAGCAAGGGTTTGCCAAATACTTGTTGGGCAGAAGCATGCAACACAGCTACTCATATCTTGAATCGGTGTCCCCGTGGAGGGTAAGACGCCTTACGAAGCTTTTACTGGAAAGAAACCTAATGTTTCTCATTTACGAGTATATGGTTGTGATGCTTACGCTCATGTACCTGATGAAAAACAAAGGGAGCTGGATGCAAAAGCTGTTAAGTGTATTTTCCTTGGATATGATGAAAGAGCCAAGGCATACAGGATGTATGACACAAATGCACAAAAGATCGTGATTTCTAGAGATGCTACTTTTGATGAGATGGGTCAAAATGACCAAATAAAATTGACAATTGATCCCTTTGATGATAAAGCTAAAGTGCAAGTAAAGGAAGAAGTTGGTGTCGATATGGAAGAGCCAATGGAAAAAGACAGGGTCAATAATGAGATTCCTAGGAGAGTGCCTAAGTGGTACTTGTCAGTAACAAGTGATGCTAATAAGGGAGATACTCCCGAATCAAGTGAGCAGGGAGAGCTTAGAAGATCAAGTAGAAATCAAAAACATCCTGCAAGATTAGAGATGAATCTAGCCCTAATGGGTTCTGTGCTCAAGGCTCAAGAACCAAAAACTTTTGATAAAGCAAAGGAGCACAAGGAGTGGCATGAAGCTATGGAAACAGAACCGGAAGCTATAACGAAAAATAGGACGTGGAACTTGGTTGAGCTACTTGATGGTAAGACGTCTATCACTTGCAAATGGATATACAAGATCAAATATGGAGCCGATGGGCAACTCAACAAGTACAAAGCATGGTTGGTTGTGAGAGGATTTGAGCAGCAGGAAGGTATTGACTTTGAGGAAACCTTCGCACCCGTAGCTAAGATGGTAACTATATGTTCTATCATTGCTATTTATGTTTTCTATGGTTGGAAGATCCAGCAAATGACATTTCACTCCCACAATTTGGCCTAAAGTCTCTTTATTAACTTCTAATTAATCAAATCACTATGTGATCATCGGGTTGGACTTACACACGCAGGGTGCCAAATCCCTCTCACTTATTAATTGCTAATAAATGAATAATCTAATTGGGGTTGTTTCGATATCCGCAAAACCTCCAACATTATCACCCACCAAAACTGGTGGCAGTCCCATGACACCTTGCGAGATATATTCATTTTGGGCTTTGATTACCCTCACGCCGGACTTGTATAGGTGATATTGGACTTTCTCCATGAGTTCCAAGCACAGCTCATTGAAATCTCTATCACGTGGCAAAGAATATTTGTGCACACCGGACAACCAATTTGACATTGTCCAAGTAATGAATTTTCGTTCCCATGATCCTCCCAGCATTGTCACACGGTAGTATAATCGAGCCATCAGAAGTTCATTTGGGACCTGATCGGATGCCATTGGCTTATTTGGATTACAATCATCTCTCAACAAGATACGGATGCGAGATAGGCTAAGTCTTTGGCGAACAATGTTGATTATTGCTTGACTGTGGGATCTGGTGAGGACTGGTACTCTTGTGCATAAGCCTGCAATGCCCTCTGAAAATCAATTGCTATTGTCCATGTGATGGCTAGTGGATGATCAGCCAATTTTGTGTATTGATGGTGATCCAATCCAAAGGAACTTCACACTCAGCCACTTATTATGCCTTGGCATAGGCACAAAGAATGGATTGACCCACAATTGTCTTAGGCTTGCCGCATAGCTCTTTATTGAATATGTCATCTTTTCAAATACGATTCTACATTTTCATCATAGGATAGAGCATGATTGACTAGAATAAGTTCATCAGCAATTGGATCGGCTGAAATCCAAGCTATGTTCATTATATTGACAACATATGTGATGGCAGTATCAAGAGTATGGTCTTTCATTGGAATATCACTTACTTTTGATTTGTCATCACGTCAACAAATGACATCAACACATGTAGCCCACTACACAATCAATAGTTGCTAGCACTTGGTTCTAGTTAACATTATCAGTTTGATAATCATAATGAATTCCCAATGTCTTTTCTACTCGGTCATAAGAATGATCCGTTGCGGAAGAATCATCATCTCCCTTCTGAATAGCTGGCTTGATCGTGCAAGTCAATGGATTAACTTTGATTGCTTGCTCGTGGTTTTCAAATGTGATTTTTCCTGTACCCTAGTTTTGAATTACTTGCACAACTTGTAACCAATGACGTCCCAATAAAACATGATAAACTAATGGTGCTTTTGGTAAGTCCATTACTACAAAAGTAATGACAAATTGGACACCAACAATCTTGACTGACTTGTCTTCCACCATGCCCTTAGGTCGACAATAGACTGATCTACCAACTTAATTGCAAAAGTTACAAATTTCAACTTCATAAGCCCCCACTTGGTGCACAATTTCATAGAGATCAGATTGAATCCAGACATGCCATCTATGACAACTTCCTCTCGATCAAAATACTTATGTCGAATCGGCAGGTTGATATTCATTTGTTCACTTTCCTAGGCAGCCCATACATTAAGTACTTCATTTGATCCTTCAAATCCCACACAATATAGTGGTTCCCTTTGGTTCTTGGTCTCGATTTTAGTTGAACTATCATCTAACACTTCCGTAGCATGAGGTACCAATCGTAAGAATTCTCCCAATGTAATATCCATCTTGCTAGACAAAATATTCATGATTAACTTTGTTTGCGACACCTTAGTTTTGTCATCTTAAATGGCTCTTCACGGTGATGCAATTGGGTATTGACATCAGTCATGTGATGAGATATATGCAAAGGATAAGGTAAATCTGTAGGTATCATATGTATAGAAGGAATCGACACTGCAGCTCTAGCATTCTCCAAGACTTCTTCCACTTGGAAGTCTTTAATTCATTGTCTCATCTTGTGGTATTTCTTTTTCTTAGAATTGAGATTCAGATAGACCCCAAATATAGTAAGTAAATCAGTGACCAGTACAAATTCTGCAGATGGTGGTTTAACAACAACTTCTTTATGCTTTTAAGCTCTTGTGACAACCATAACTAGTGCAGCAAGTTCGCTAGATTTTTGTGGAATAGGACAAACTGTTGGTCGTGGTTTGATAGTAATAATGTTCAATGGAGTAGCTACTGGTGGTGGCTTTAATGTAGTTGGGTAGTCTTTATGGCAATGCCCATATTCACGACAAAAAAGATTGTATTGGCCTTTGTTTGGACATTCTACAATTTGATGATTTTCTCCGCACCCAAAGCATCCAAGTGGCACTCTAGTCCATTGTTTATAATGTTGTTGTTGCATAGCAGCATAAATTGCATATTCCTCTTGAGTTCCCAACTCTTGTTCTGAAGCATAATTCCACCGGTCTTGGCTCGATGAAGCTTCTAGTTCCATCATGTTTGCATGAGGTGCTTACTATCCTGGTGGAGTAGGTAAAGCTAATGGTTTTGGAAATCCAAGGCCATGCACCTTACCATCTGGTGCTTTCTGCTTTAGTCCTTTGTGAAAACCATACTTGTGATAATTTTGTTGAATAATCCGGGGATTAAAGGAACAAAAAATAGTTTTGTGTCCATTTGAGTTGCACAAATGACAATGAGTATCAACCATTTGCCTCTTCGTTCATGGTGTGATTACCCTGTTGAAGGGTTTGCAGATCCCAAGGCAACCCTAACCCTAGTTAATAAGTGAGAGGGATTTGGCACCCTGCGTGTGTAAGTCCAACCCAATGATCACATAGTTATTTGATTAATTAGAATGTTAATAAAAGGACTTTAGGCCTTTTTGCATGACTTTTAATGTCGCAAGGCCTAAATGTCAAGTTAGTGAATAAAGTTGGGTTTCCCTCCAATTTTGATGGTTCCCACTCTTTTTTAAATTTGAATAAAAAGAGAGGCAAGACGGGACCAATAGGATTCAGAGGCCAGGGTCCTCCTCTTTACTATAAAAAGGGACCAACTCGAGTTGCTCCTCATGTTCATTTCCTCATTTCAATGAAGCAGATTGGTTCTCTTTAGAAGTGGATTGATGAATGTCCTTAACGTTTCCTCTCTTTTCCTCCATTTCTCATGCTTTCTTTGGGTTTTACTAATTGTTGGATCTGATCATTATTGGGATTGCTATTTCTTATGCTTTTTGTGAGAGAGAAAGGGAGAGAGAGAAGAGTAGGTTTCTATCATTGTTGTGGATTTAGGGTTAATGGATGTTAGTGTTAATGCTTAGTGTTAATGGATGTTAGTGTTAGATCCTCCATTCATGTTGAAATCTGAACTATACTATTGCTCTCATGGGAACGAACCTCCGCGTGACAACTAACTCCGTCTCTTTGATGCTAGATTGACTAGATCTTGGATTCAGGTTAGGCAAGGAAAGAAACCCACTACAATTTTGGCGCCGTTTCCGGGGAGCTATGCCAATTTTTCAGTTTGCGGCATGTTTGGCTGATGGTTAGCTTGCATTAGGCATCTTGTCGTGGCATGAATAGTGTTAGATATGCATTTTAGGGTTAGTTTGGGATTGATTTTGCTTTATTTGAGTGGATTTGCTTGTTTTAAATCTAATCTGATTATTAAACAGGAAAAGCTATTCAGATCACCAATCTTAAGATCCATTTGGATCTGATATATCAGAGAAAATAACAAAAATCGGTCAAATCTGTCAAATTTGGTCAAAAAGAGACAAAAAGCGTCATCAGAGCCCAGAACTTTTTTCCTCAATTAAAAAAATGAATGGAAATCAGTGTTTGCCATCTGTGTAATTCACCTGACCATGACACTGCCTTTTGCAACTTCAACCCTCGGATAATTCAGCAACGATATGCCTAGATGGGATATCGAAATCCACAGTATGGAGGCAATCTAGCAGCAAGACTACGACAATCTACTCTTGGATACCCGGAACGTCTAGCTTTGCCTACCCCACCAAAACACTCTGCTCCTCCTGCCAATTTGATGGAACAAGAACCTTACGGAAGTGCTGAGCAATGGAGCTATGGTAATGATCAAGAAGGTGGATCTTCAGAACAATATGCCATTTATGTTGCCGCTCAACAACAAGCCTCGAGAAATTGGGCCAGAGCACCACTTGGATGCTTTGCATGTGGAGAAAATCACAGAGTTGCAGAATGCCCAAATAAAGAAAAAATTGTATCATTTTGTCGTGACTATGGATATGGGCATTGCTATAAAGACTGTCCAGCAAGACCGAAGCCACCACCAGCTACAGCACCTGTAAATTTGATAACAATCAAGCAAGGATCAGTAGCTCAGAATAAACCAAGTGCACCCTCTGCTGATTCTATACCATTGAACGATACACCAACAACATCGGGAGTCTATCCAAATCTTAATGCAGAAAAATGAAGATATCAGGATATGAGACAGTGGATTAAACATCTACAAGAAGAAGAGGAACTTGAGGCTGCTAAAGTAACAGTTGAAGTTTGGTCTTCACCATTGCAGCCTCCAAGAAATTTACGTACGGATATGAATGATCAATTACATCATCACGAAGAACCCTTCAAGATGACCGCATACAGAATGACTCATGAATATTTTGTCTAGCAAGACCCATATTTCATTGGGAGAGTTCCTAAAGTTGGTGCCAAAAGCAAAATAAGTCTTAGTGCAAAAGTTAGCTCAAAAAGAATCAGAAGACCATCAAGAGCCGCTTTTTTGTGCTAGATTTGAAGAATCTGACGATGTACTCCATGTTGGAGCCGCGTGGGAAAGTGAACAAAAGAATATCACTCTGCCGATACAACATAGACAATTTTCTAAAGAAACAGCCGTGATAGATGGCAGTTCAGGAGTGAACCTAATTTCTACAAAGCTATGTACAAAATGGGGCCTTACAAAGATTAAGCCTGCTACTTTTGCTATTAAGCTAGTTGATCAAACGACAATTCGTCCACGAGGAATGGTAGAAGATATATCTGTCAGGATTGTAGGAGTACAGTTCGTCATTACTTTCGTCGTGATGGACTTACCAGAAGCACCAAATGTCTACCAAGTTCTCTTAGGACGTCCATGGTTACGAGTTGCGCAAGTAATTAATAACTGGTATACCAGAAAAATCACTTTTGAAAATCGTGAACGTGCAGTTAAAGTTGATCCTACGACTTGGACTATCAAGCCAATGGTTCAAAAAGCGGATGACGATTCATCAACAACGGATCACACTTGTGATCGACCAGAGCAAAAATTGGGAGTTCACTACGATTCTCAAACGGATACTGTCAATTAGAACGAAGCTCTTGCAAAAATTGATTGTACAGCAGAATTGAATCTACACCAGTTAATATTGAAATGGATGATGAACTGTCAGATGCTGCGTTATTTTATGTTGAAGCAGTACTTGAGTGGGCGGTAGATATTGTTGAGTACCTGATGCTAGGACAACCGAATGGCTCTTTGACAAAAGTACAGAAAAGACAATTGATTCATAAGGCTCAACCTTATCAATCAATTTCTAGACAATTGTATCGTCGTGGATCATATAATATTTTACGAAGATGTGTTTTACCGCATGAATACCAGATCTAATCATGTTTTCACATGATGGCATGGGTGGATGACACTTCTCTACAGATATTACTGTTCGCAAACTTTTGCAATCCGGTTGTTGGTGGCCTACGCTTCATAAGGACACAGAAAATTTTATTCAGACATGTGATGTCTGCCAGTGAGCACGACAGCCTACTCGACAGAATTATGAACCCTTACATCCGGTTTTATCACAAGCACCGTTTGAAAAA
Source organism: Diphasiastrum complanatum (assembly GCA_029204225.1). NCBI lineage: Eukaryota > Viridiplantae > Streptophyta > Lycopodiopsida > Lycopodiales > Lycopodiaceae > Diphasiastrum > Diphasiastrum complanatum. The sequence goes on along the minus strand of CM055107.1, from coordinate 3,007,820 downwards.
TGGGGACTGGATTATGTTGGTCCTATTCATCCCGCTGCACAAGGATCTCAGGCCCGATACATTATCGTCGCAACTGATTATATGACCAAGTGGGTTGAAGCCAAAGCTGTCAAAGTGGCTGATGCGAAATTTACGACCAAGTTTCTATATGAAAACATTATAATCAGATTTGGATGTTCGATCGAAATTGTCAGTGATCGGGGTACACACTTTGTTAATCAAACAAGAATGTGTTTACTGGAAGATTTTTTTGTTATACACAGATTTAGTACTCCCGATTATCCTAGAGGGAATGGCCAGGCTGAATCTTCCAATAAGATTCTCTGCACCATTATGACAAAGACAGTTGAAGCGAGTCGGTCTAATAGGGAACATAAACTGTATGCAGCATTATGGGCATTCAGAACCGCTTACAAATATAGTACAAATCAAACACCTTTTCAACTGGTTTATGGTCAAGATGTTGTTATGCCAATTGAATTTTTAATCTCATCTTTACGCATAGCAGCAACAGAACAATTAAATGATGATCAGTCTTTACAACTTCATCATAAAGCGTTGCACAAATTATGTGAAACCCGATTGATGGCAATTCATGCCTTAGCAGCAGAGAAAGCCCGCCGCAAGGCATGGCACGATCGTCGATTGCACAAGAAAGATCTGGAAGCAGGAGATCTTGCATTGATGTACAAAACCAAGCTGATCAAGGGTAAGTTGAAGTTTACTGGTGAAGGCCTGTATAAAGTAATATGGCGCAGTAATTCTTGAGCACTTGGATGGAAAACGATTTGATACTCCGGTAAATGGCAGCCGATTACGCAAGTTTTAGCAGCCTGCTCCGCCAGTTCAGCAAGCCTGATCTCAATAAATTTTTTTATTTCATTTGTTTTCAATTTTTTATTTTCAGTAATTAATTTGCTGACTTTTTTTGAAAAAAGACAGCTAAAAAAAAAAAAAGAGCAAAAAGAAAAAACAATAAGGGAAAGACTGATGAGCAAAAGTCAAGAAGTCATCAGCATAAGAAAAAGGACGCAGAGTATTTTTATGGAAAATGCCTTAGAAAACTATTGTTTTGGGCAGATTTGGCCAATACAATATCAGAAACCTTCGCTGAGCTCTCAGACTGTACATTCAGCCTTGATTTATCTAAATTGAGGTGGGCGAAGGTTTCTGACAAGAGAAAATTCAATTTTTTAGTCAGGCAAATGTTCAGTAATATGCCATTTTGGGAACCTTCGCCAAGCATCATAACCTCATTATGAACCTTTGCCAACCTGCTAGATGATCTTAAAATGTCCAAATTAGGTTGTCCATAGGTTCAGATTGTGAAAAAATGCACTTATGACAGTACCTGGGCGAAGGACCCTCCTGGGCGAAGGTTCATCCTTCGCCAGACCTGGAAAACGTTCGCCTGATAGGTTCAGATCCCTAGAAACCTTCGCCGAGATTTTTATAGCCTATTTTTACAGTACTGTACATGTCCACAAATTTTTGTTCAGAACTGATCAGCCCAACTACTATTCAGTGTAATGGACCCACCAAATTCACCTATAAGTTGGCTGAATTCGATTCATTCCTCACTTGTGCTAGCGAAGCTCTTGTGAATTTTTCTTGCGACCAAAGCCTTCCAAATTTCCTGCATTGCCTTCTGATACACTTGCACGCGTTTATAATTCTTTTTTGATCATCATGTCTTCTACCGATTCTTCCCAGTCTTTGCGCTATACTATCCATCGTGATGTCCCATCTGCAACGGACATCATGATTCTTCCTAGCACAAGCATGGTCACTCAATGGATGACCCTTGCGGAGCCTTTACTTACTGCAATGAGTATTCATGAGAGAGCCTTTTCGGGACGCATCAATATGGATTTCATCACTCTTGCCTTCAATAAGTGGAAGGAAGAGAAATCCAAGTTTTATATCACCTTCCAAGGAGCCACACACAAGGTGTGCGTCACTGAGGCCACACTTGCAGCTATAGGAATCTCATCCGGTACGCAAGCCTCACTCAATCACAAGCACGCCAAACAGGCCATCAAGCCATAGATTGACCTCACCAATGATCTGCACTGGACTAATGATGGCTACCTTCTGGAAGCCATCACTGAGGCTTCCATCCACGCCGATGCCCAGTTGTTGAATCATTTCCTGATGGTTGGCAACCTCAGGAAAGACCGCATCACATATCAAGTCCTTCACAGGATAGTGGAGTCCCACACAAAGTTGGCCAAAGCCCCTCTTGAACCATATAACTGGTTCAAGACTGTTTCTGGTGAGCTCAAGCGAGCTATTAAGGCCAATACAAAGCAGCAGTTCGCCGCTGGCTCTCTATTGTCCCTCTTAGCCGCTTCTCACTTAGAAAACAGAATCCATGGCTTCCACTTGGATTCTGTGCTTTCGGTTTACAAAGAAGCACCGGCCGAGTCCTCTCATTAGGCCTCAAGTTCTTATAGTCGCCGTCGTCAACGCAACGAGATCGTAATTCTTGACTCGCCTTCCGCGTCACGACGTCGCACTAGGCATACCTCATCAGGTGCGCTTCCACCCTCTGCTGCTGTTCGCACTGAACTTCTCATTCCCCTCGCCTCCGATGCTTCCCTCGCCTCTGCTCCCTTACAAGGACAGTCTGTGACAATTGGGCCTACCATTCCCATCACAGCTGCCCAGGCCGCCTCACCCTCGCACACCGAAGCAACCTCATCCAACACACAGTTCTTCATGGATATGTTCGATGATTCCGACCCCCTTAGGGCCACCAAAATTTTTGAAATGCCCCAGAGCCCAGCGCCCTTTGAATTCCAATCCCCTGGAAGAGGATTCGGGCATATCCATGAATCTATTGTTGGTGTCAAAGATGCTGTGAGAAATTGGCAAAAATCTAGCTTGGTATTTTTTATGATAGAAGTTTGTAAGTGAATCTCACATGTGTGGAGGATGTTCCCACGTATGGAGAATTGTAAGGTAAATCAAAATGTTTGATATAGGGGTCTCATAGAATCTCATAGTCAAGCATTTAGGTGTAGGATGTTGATAGGTCAAATTTGGCATAGATGGCAGATTATCCATTTCCACTTGTAATGCCACTATTGAGCCAAAATAGAGTAGGAGGCCAAACTTGTGCCAATTAGAGTGTAGACAAGTGTAATGCTTTTGTTTGATGAAGTTTAAGAGGTCCAATAGGATTTAGAGGTGGAACCATGTGTGGTCCAATAGGAATTTGAGGTGTGCTTGAATATAGTCCGATAGAATTTAGAGGTGCATGGATCAATGGTCCAATAGGATTAAGAGGTGGCAAAGTGTGATCCAATCATAGTTAAGCATAGTGGTAGCTCATGAATCTACTAGTATCATTGTACTCCTCATTTTGAATCTAATTTGATTTTGAGATTGAGTGGATTTTGAGTGTCATTGAATTTCTAGCTTTCTCTCTCTACCCGAGAGCTCATGATGGTTTTTCTCTCTCTACCCGAGGAGAGCAGCTTGTTTTTACTTAGAATACTTTTGGAACACTTCCCACACGTGTGAATGAGAGTTGGAAGTGATTGAATGCATGTAGTAGTGTGTTTTTGCCATAGAATCAAAGATAGATCTTGAATCTCAATCTAGTCTTGATCTTGGTGCATCTACACACCTTAGGAGATCATAAGTACATGTAGTGGACAATCCACACGTGTGAATTCAACAGATGCCAGTCAGCAACCACCCACACAGGGTAGCCCAGCCACACTTCGGGTCGACACAACTGTAAAGTCACCAAAGCAGTTCGACGCCACGGTGCCTGAAGGGTTTGAAGAAGAGAATATTTTTGAAGAAGAAGAGACCTTGGCACCTATTCCACGCTTACGAAGGACAGTACCATCAGGGTCTCCTGCTGCTGCCACCTCTACGACCGTCAATTTTGGTGATGCTCTCGAGTTAGTTTTAAGCCTTGGGCAAGTGATCCAGTCTATGCTGTATAAGAAGAAAGAAATGGAGCAGAGGATCTCTGATCTAGGATCCGAAAACACTCTGATCGGCCAGAAAATTGTCCAGCTGGATCGAGAGGTGAAGATAGCCAAGCAACATGAAGAAAATATTGAAAGTGAAAAGACATTGGCCCAGCAACAAGCTGATCGCTTGGAAACCTACATCAGCTCCCTGCAAAACGCCTTGACAACCGCACAAGATCAGGTAGATAAGGCAGTGCAAGAGGCCAAGCAACAGGTGCAGCTGCTGAAGGGGCAATTACAGATGGCCGAACAAGATCGCACACGGCTTCAAGGTGAATTGGATGTGACCACCCTTGAGCGTGATGCCTATCTGCAAACACAAATACACAATCATCCGGTCACACGACGGAGATTGCATATTTGTTCAAGAAAGTGGAAACATACAAAGTGGCCCTTCAGGGATTTCAAGGCCGCTTTGATAGGTTCAAAGGAACAGCTTCAACCGAATTGGAAAAGGCAAAAGAGACCATCAATGCCTATGAAAAAGCCGCCGCAAGTGTTGGAAGCCGAACCACAAATCTCTGTCCCGGTCATGCCGCAATTCTCCCCTTCGTGCCAAGAAGCTGTACAAGTGGATACAGGGGTTGATTCGAGGGACCGGGGGGGAGCTCCAGATCTAGCAGATCAACCGCCAACCATACCGGCAGTACAAGCGGGTCCATTCTCATCAAGGACAAGCCATTTATTCAGAAGGCCCATCAGCGTCGAGGACTAGATCAAGACCTTCTTAAAGCAGCATCCACATGAGTCCTGGTGTGGTGGATGGGTTCTCAAATTCACGACCTCCGAGATTGAGGCCGACAAAGAATTGGACAAAATACCTGCACTGGGAGAGCAGCCGGCATGGAGAATCATGATTTTTGAGAAAACTTCGGAATCAATTAGGAGTTACGTCGCCAGCCCTCGCCAGTTGCGGGTAGATCCTTACTACGTGCCAATGCTGCGAAGACAAAAATGGAAAGATTAGGGATTGGCTATGGATAAAATCACCATCCAGACACCCAATTGGCCAATCATCCATCAGCCTTACAACTGGAACATTTCAGTGGACTTCCACCGGGCCTTACAAGCATATCAAAGAGAGTATGTCCACTCTCCGGATCCAACGGTGCGACAATCGGCAATGTTTGCAAAAGATCTAACTCTGTTGGCGTCAGTGGCAACCAAATGGGACGATTGTCTTCCTACCCTGGCATTCGATCCAAATAAGTCGATGGCCTCAGAGCAAATCAAAGATCAGATGCCGATTACTCAACTGTATTTCCATGTGGCTATGATGGGAGGCTCTTGGGAATCCCACTTCACCTCATGGACAACTTCCAAGTGGATTGCCGGAGCCCACCGTTGTTTCCTGCCACATAATTTGGATTTCAATACTGCACGATATCATTTAATTAAGATTCGGCACGAAGCCAATAAAAGTTCCCAATAACTGCATATTGCAGGTGTCGTGGGACCGCCACCAGTTTTGGTGGGGGATACTGTTGGAGGGTTTGCGGATCCCAAGGCAACTCTAACCCTAGTTAATAAGTGAGAGAGATTTAGCACCCTGCGTGTGTAAGTCCAACCCAATGATCACATAGTTATTTGATTGATTAGTTAAAAGTTAATAAAAGGACTTTAGGCTTTTTTGCGGGACTTTTAATGTCATAGGGCCTAAATGTCAAGTTAGTGAATAAAGTTGGGTTTCCCTCCAAATTTGATGGTTCCCACACTTTTTTAAATTTGAATAAAAAGAGAGACAAGACTGGACCAATAGGATTCAGAGGCCAGGGTCCTCCTCTTTACTATAAAAAAGGACCAACTCGAGTTGCTCCTGATGTTCATTTCCTCATTTCAATAAAGCAGATTGGTTCTCCTTAGAAATGGATTGATAAATGTCCTTGCTCTTCCTCTCTTCTCCTCCATTTCTCATGCTTTCTTTGGATTTTGCTAATTGTTGGATCTGATCATTATTGGGATTGCTATTTCTTATGCTTTTTGTGAGAGAGAAAGGGAGAGAGAGAAGAGTAAGTTTCTATCATTGTTATGGATTTAGGGTTAATGGATGTAGTGTTAATGCTTAGTGTTAATGGATGTTAGTGTTAGATCCTCCATTCATGTTTAAATATGAACTATACTATCGCTCTCATGGGAACGAACCTATGCGTGACAACTAACTTCGTCTCTTTGATGCTAGATTGACTAGATCTTGGATTCAGGTTAGGCAAGAAAAGAAACCCACTACAGCCTACCTCCACACCCAAAACATATGACAGATGAGACACGCAAGTGCAAGATCCATTGCAATATGACTGCAAGTACTCATCTAGTTGAGATTTTAGAAATTGCATCTTCTTCAATGCTCCTTGCCATCTGTAGATTCTCCTATATACTATGTAGAGGGTCCATACGAAACGTCGTGACATAATGTAAAATGTACAGTGAAAGTCAATCACAAAGAAATAATCACTTAGAAAAGTTCAGTCAAAACCGCTCCAGAGTTCAATCAAATCCACTGAAAAGTTTTGTCAAACCCGCTAACTCTTGTTTGTGCAAACTCCTTCTCTTATGCACTTCCCCAAATTGAAACTGAAAATTGGTGAATTGAAGCTCAATATTCCTCCCCTTTGCTGAATGATTGCTTGTTAGGTCTTGGCGTTGAAAAACAGATTTAGCCGAAACTTTATCTTCAAGGCGATTTGATATAGTCACATGATATCCCCAAGTGTTTGTTCCAAAATACTAAGGTTTGGTATGAAATATCTATCAACAGTGGATATTTGTCAACCCTAGTCAAATATGGTCAAACTTGGTCAAAGCCAGCCAAATTTGGTGTCAATGACATCTACTAGGTTAGATAAACATGGCTGCAAATTTTCGTCTGATTTGCACTTGAAACGAGAGAGATAGTCCAGTTTGAATTTTTTTTTTTAATCAAATCTAAGCCTTTTAAGGGGCCAAAAAATGAAAATATTCAAAACTTCTCAAAATCATGTGAATTTAGGTTTGTCGGGTAGGGCTCAATGTGGTGAGATAGAAGGTACTTGATCTATTCAATTTGGCTGACAGGTTTGCAAGATATTATCAGTCCAAGTAGATTGTTGACCAAGACTTGTCTAAAAATCTTTTGGAACCATATTTGTTTTCCGAATTTAGGTCGTAGGGTTAGACCCGAAAAAGGATACGTTTGAATGGAGTGTTGACGTCCAAATTTTTCCCAAACTAGGTCAGAATGAGGACACGTCCGAGTGAGAATTTACGTCGATAGGCAGATCCGAAGGACTAACTAAGCCGAAGGCCTGGGTTGGTTTATATCCGATGGGCATTGGGTACGTCCGATGGCGGGTCTTGTTTTACACATCTGATGGGTTGAGTGGGCGCATATTTACATCCGATGGGCAGGGCTTTTTTTGCAGCCGATGGGGTGTTCCGTCCGATGGAAAGAGGGCCGACAGTTCTATGCGCTTCAGATCCACGCTTACCGTATACCATTGAAGCGCATTTGTAGGTCCGATGGCAGAGATTTACATCTGACGGGTTGACCGGGCGCACCTGAAGCAGTTACATCCGATGGCGGACCTGAAGCATGTGTGCAGAGGTCAGGACTTAGAGGTCAGGACTCAGATCCGAAGGGTTTATATCCGACTGTTTTGCAGAGGTCAGATTTGATTGTCTTTGCAGGTCTGAGTTTGGGGTTGGTTTACATCTGATGGGGAACCGAACAAAAGTATATTTGTTGCACCAGCAAGTAGTTTGCGCAATGAGGAGACTGCAGATGGAGTTCAAACTGAACAAGAGTCAGTCATAGTCCAAATCAATGGAAGCTGTTTGGTAACTATGTATTACACCAAAGCTAACAGTGATGGCCTTGAGGAGGGTGTGCATTTCTACAAGCGGCACATATCAACGAAAAAACTTGTTGGGAACCTTTCAGATGCATTCAGGAAGCATCCATTGCAAAGAGATATTGCATTTGAACTCAAATCTGAATTGGAAGTAAATGCTTCCTATCGATTTTTAGTGCGGGCACTTAACCTGAAGAAACCTTTTCTTCACCTTATAATTGTGAATGATGATTCGTGGTTGCAGATCCTATTTTTCTCAGTTTATGTCTTAGTGTTTTCCTTGTTTAGAGCCAATGGTTTAAGGCCATGTAATTAAAATAATATTAGATGCCAAAGTTTAAGTTATGTTTAACCTATTAAGTTTTTGAAATTAGTCAAAAGTCCAATGGTGATAGATGGGGTGTGCTTCTTCCTACACCATAGATTAGTTTGTGTTTCTTATAGATGGTGTGGATTTAGATCCTATCCTTTGCAAGTAGTTAATAGGAAGCAAAGGGCAAGGGCCACCCTAAAGATAAAAAGACACCATTGGTAACCATTTTTCATGCTTAATGAGAAGGAAGAAACTCTACCATTTCGGAAAGCAAGCATCCTCATTTGTTATTCACTCATTGCTAATGCTATTGTGGTGCTTTCTCTTTTGTTCTCTATTTTTCATTGTTCTTGTTTTTATTAGTTAAAACTTTTCCATTAGCATGTATAATGAGCAAATGAGCTAACCTCTATCTCACCTCTCTCTCTCTCCCTCTTTCTCTACTCATTCTATCCATCCTTATTTCAATCTCTCTCTCTCTCTCTCTCTCTCTCTCTCTCTCTTTTCACTCTCAATCATGATGTATGGATGTGCTTAGTGTTAGTAAAGGTAGTGTTAGGGTGGGGTAGTGTTAGAGAAAAGTAAAAAGCATCTAAATCTAACAACTTGCAAGTAGCCAATAGAAAGCAAGGGGCAAGGGCCACCCCAAAGATAAAAAGACACTTATTGTACATCATTTTTAATATACTATTTTGAATAGAGAAAACTGTACTCAACTTTGGTGCCTCTCCTCTCTCGTGTCTCCTCTCCTCCCCTCTCCTCCATCTCTTTTCCCCTCTCCACTTCTTGGTTCTTGATCTCTCTCTCCCTTCTCTTCTTAGAAGATCCAAGCTCTCTTCTCTCTTCTCTCTTCTCTCTTCTCTCTTCTCTCTCTCTCTCTCTCTCTCTCTCTCTCTCTCTCTCTCTCTCTCTCTCTCTCTCTCTCTGTGGTTAATGTAGATGGTTGATGATTTAACATAGATATGGATGATGTTTAAATGTTTCGTGGGTTAGAAGTTAAGATCTGCTTCTTTGTGTTCTTGTTTGGAAATGTAAATATTGTAGATAAGCTCTGATCTTCACACTTTGTCTTCTTGCCTTTCTTGGCATTTCTTTACTAGAAATAGCTTTTTAGTTATGGATTTCTTGCATATTTTAGGATTTTGTTTGGCTGGTTTCGTACTAGTTTCTTGGTTTTTGGGTTGAGGATCTTTATTGCAAGCTTTAGGTTCGAGCTCGGTGGGAAGGGTGAAGGCGGAATAGAACTATACTACAACAAAATGAGATGAGTGGTTGAGAGAAAAATAGATTTTGATATGTGCTAGAATCTGCAAACATTGGCACCATTGTCGGGGAACAAACCAGAGTCACCTGCATGGCAGGCATGAATACTTACCACTGTACTACATTGGCGTTGTTGCCCGGCTTGCAAAACACAACTCACAAACCTATTATGAATATGTTACTTTGAAAATGTTTACCCTTCAACTGAGGCTCAGCTGACTACACAAACACTGTCTGTTTTCACATAAACACTGCAAGAAACATATTCAACGATTATTTACAAGTGCTCATTGTGGTGGAAGTGGAGGAAGTGGTATTAGGACGTGATTCAAGGTTAGTGCGTTGTCGTGTGGGAGGAGGGCTAGCGGAGGTGGAGGCTGCGCCACAGATACGTTTGTTGGCCGGTGTGTTAGTTGCAGCCGAGTGAGTAGAGGTAGTAACAGTGGAAGGAAGATAGAGGTTAGCGTGTGGAATGACAGTGGAAAGGAGAGTAGAACATTGCAAACCCCGAAGCTTCTATTCGAGGAGGGTACAAAAAGGTTACATAGAATGGGCCCCGGCGGCTATTCTGTCGCGCGAGTTGGGTTTAATGGCCTGCCTGAGTTCGGTGAAAACAAAGGTGGACCAGTCATAGGGTACTACACAGGGGTTAGAAAATTCTTTATAGAATTTCACGATTTGGCTCAGGAGGTTAGATTGTATGTGCTCCCTTGCGCAAGCTGGAAATGACGAGGAAGTTATTCAGGAGATAGGCAGCGGATTGAATGATAGGGTTATTGATAGCCTCTATCAAATAATTGTTGTTAGTCTTTTTCTGGGTTTCAGGACCGAGTGGAGTTATAAACGGTTGGATGAGGGCAGGGGCACCTCGATGAGAGAATTTTTGGCATTTACCAGTAACAATTCCTATTGTTGCTAGTGAGTCTGCATTCACATGCACACGATGTAGCCTGTCAAGGTACTGAATGTAAAAGTGACTTTTCTTTTTATCCCATGTGGCGTAGGCCATGAGGATGAGCTGCATGTTAAGGGCGACAGAGAAGAGCTTTGCACCACTTTTTTATATATTTGATTTTCAAGATCTGACTATGCAAATAGGATAATTTCACTACCCTGAGTCCAAAATTGATGTTTGCAAAGGTTGGTTCTGGGATCTTGATGCTCTACGAAGGTTCCAAATATTCTGCCTCTCTGAACCCTCGTATACACTCAAATTTTATGATTTTTCCATCAATAACTCTCGTAGAGATTTTTATAGATGTCTCTGAGTCAAATTTAGTGACTGACAAGGCTACGAGAGTTATTTCCCAAAGGATCTCAAAAAATCATGGAAAAAGTGCTCTTTTTTAGTAATTTTTGGTGATATCTTGAGAGATTCTTTAATTCATAACTCTTGCAAGGTGGTATACACTTGCATCCAGGTCAGATCTAACTATGGAGAACTCTGTGAGAGTTCTTGTGGAGATTTGGTAGCTGATCCATTAGTTTTGATGATGATCTGCTACCCTTTTAATCCCATCTGGGTCTAGATCCTCCTTGGATCCTGTTGGATCTTGCATGATCCACCCAGATCTTGCCCAATCTTGCTGAATCTTAATGGATTTTGCTCGATCTGGCTAGATCTACTTAGTTCCGACTTATTTCCATTATATTTGGTTGTGATGACTTCCGATAGGGCTTGATCTGATTCATGTATGTGTTGATAGCCATCACCTGGCTAGATCTGCCTTACTGTAGTGGCCAGTACTTGTGAAGTTAGCTGCCTTTGATGGGTGTATCAAAGGGCATCCCATCGAGTTGTTCAAGGTTCACGTCTCCATGGCTTAGGATTTCCTTGACACGTTACGGGCCTTCACCTGTGAACTTCAATTTTCCCTTGATCACCTTGGTTTTATACATGAGGACTAGGTCTCCAGATCGAATATCTTTCTTGTGTAACCGGCGATCGTGCCATGCTTTGCATCATGATTTTTCGGCTGCTAGTGCATGTACTGCCAAGAGACTGCCTTTTGCAACTTCAACCCTTGAATGATTTAGCAACGGTATGCCCAGATGGGATATCGAGATCCACAGTATGGAGGCAATCCAACAGCAAGACTATGACAATCTACTCTTGGATACCCGGAGCGTCTAGTCTTGCCTGCCCCACCAAAGCACTCCACTCCTCTTACCAATTTGATGGAATCAGAACCTTACAAAAGTGCTGAGCAATGGAGCTATGGTAATGATCAGGAAGGTGGATCTTCAGAACAGTATGCCATTTATGCTGCCGCTCAACAACAAGCCTCGAGAAATTGGGCCATAGCACCACTTGGATGCTTTGCATGTGGAGAAAATCACATAGTTGCAGAATGCCCAAATAAAGAAAAATTTGTACCATTATGTCGTGACTGTGGATATGGGCACTGCTATAAAGACTGTCCAGCAAGACCGAAGCCACCAGCTACAGCGCCTGTAAATTTGATAACAATCAAGCAAGGATCGGTAGCTTATAATAAACCAAGTGCACCCTTGATGGTGGTCACCAGAGCACAAAAGCAAAAAGAACCAGTAGTGGATTCAGTATCTGCTGATTCTATACCATTGAACGATACACCAACAACATCGGAAGTTTATCCAAATCTTAATGCAGAAAAACGAAGATATCAGGATATGAGACAGTGGATTAAGCATCTGCAAGAAGAAGAGGAACTTGAAGCTGCTAAAGTAATAGCTGAAATTCGGTCTTCACCATTGCAGCCTTCAAAAAAATTACGTACGGATATGAATGATCAATTACATCATCATGAAGAACCCTTCAAGATGACGAAGCCGGAAGCACTACATACATAATTACTCATGAAGATTTTGTCTAGCAAGATCAATATTTCATTGGGAGAGCTCCTAAAGTTGGTGCCAAAAGCAAAAGAAGTCTTAGCGCAAAAGTTAGCTCAAGAAGAATCAAAAGACCATCAGGAGCCACTCTTTTGTGCTGGATTTGAAGAATCTAACGATGTACTACATGTTGAAGCAGCTTGGGAAAGTGAACAAAAGAATATCACATTGCCAATACAACATAGACAATTTTCTAAAGAAGTAGCCATGATAGACGGCGGTTCAGGAGTTAACCTGATTTCTACGAAGCTATGTACAAAATGGGGCCTTACAAAGATTAAGCCTGCTACTTTTGCTATTAAGCTAGCTGATCAAACGACGGTTCGTCCACGAGGAATGGTGGAAGATATACCTGTCAGGATTGCAGGAGTACAGTTCGTCATTACTTTCGTCATGATGGACTTACCAGAAGCACCAAATGTCTACCGAGTTCTCTTAGGACGTCCATGGTTACGAGTTGCGCAAGTAATTCATAACTAGAGTACCGGCAAAATCGCTTTTGAAAATTGTGAACGTGCAGTTAGAATTGATCCTTCGACTTGGACTATCAAGCCAGTGGTTCAAAAAGCGGATGACGATTCATCAACAACGGATCACACTTGTGATCGACCAGAAAAAAAAAATTGGGAGTTAACTACGATTCTCAAACGGATAGTGTCAATTGGAACGAAGCTCTATTGATTGTACAGCAGGATATATGTGTCAACAAGATATTCAATCAAAGATGAGCGAGATTTTCTTGTTAGATCCAACTTTGGATATGCCAATCACGTTTCCACTAAATGTGCTGAATGTAGCCTGGATATCAACGGAACCTATACCAGATCCAATTGAGGATGATCTCATACCAATGATCCATGCCTTAACTTATGATGGCAATGCAGAACTTACGGATGAACAGATTCTACATCATATGGATCCGACCAGATTTCGAGTGCGTAATGTTCCTGATGAACCAACAATCAAATCGCCCAAAGCAGTTATATTGAAGGGAGACAGGATGACAGGTTTAATGACGAAGAAACACGCAAAGCAACATTATAATACGGTCCTGAAATGGGAAAATCCCCCTCAAAAGATGGATTTAAAGGAAGTGCCACCTCTATTGGATAAAGACAAAGGAAAAGTCAAGAATGATTCTTCAAGTCATATCTCCAACAAGACATCATCGTTTAGGAAGTCTTCACCTGAGAAGAAAGATTTATCATCCCGGAAGTCATCACCTCCACGATCAATTTCTGCTAAGAAGACTAAACGAAGATCCAAGACAAGTCCTTTCGAAAAAGAACAACCAAATGTAGTCCAACATGATATGCCAGAGCATTTTAAACGTTATACACTAGATGATGTGGTTATCATGTTACCTAAAGCACATCGTGAACCTGAAGAACACATGCCAGAATCTAAAGAGGTTTACGATGGCCCAGCTAGGACGCAGCCAATGAATCTTGCAGAACCAGGAGAACCAGAAAAGATTGTACAAGTGGGATCACAACTTACTCCTGAACAGTATCAAGCACTCTGTTTGCTACTTATTAAGTATCAAGATTGTTTTGCATGGACTTATCAAGATAAAAAGGGTATTCCTACATCAGTCATTGAACATACCATACCTTTAGTACCTGATGCAGTACCAAAGGTTAAAAATTTCTATCGCTGTAATCCTAATGTGACAGATCTGATAAAGAAAGAACTTTGGAGATTGCTTGACGTCGCTTTCATTTATGAGATCAAGCATACCGAATGGATTTCACCGATTGTCATTGTTCCTAAGAAAAGTGGAAAATTGCGAATTTGTGTGAATCTCAAAGCATTGAATAAAGTGACACAGAAGGATCACTTTCCGTTACCTTTTACTGAAAGCATTTTGGATCGCCTTGCTGGAGCGGAAGCTTATAGTTTCCTGGATGGATTTAGTGGTTACAACCAGGTTAAGATTGCACCTGCCGATCACCATAAAACTGTTTTTGCAACAGAATGGGGCACCTATGCTTACAAAGTAATGTCGTTTGGACTCTGTAATGCACCAAGTTCATTCCAAAGAGTAATGCAATTTGCCTTTTAAGATTATCTGCAAAAATTCCTTGAAATTTACTTGGACGACTTGGGAGTTCATAGTACAGATACAGACCACCTAGATCGATTGGAGAAAGTCTTTGAAAGATGCCGCAAATATCAGATTTCTCTAAATCCGGAAAAATGCCAGATATGGGTTTCTCACGGAGTGGTGCTTGGACATGTGATATCAAGACATGGTATTGCCACCGATTATTCTAAGATCAAAGTTATTGTGGAATTGCCACCGCCAGCAACAATTCGAGGAGTTTATGTGTTTATGGGTCATGCGAACTACTATCGAATTTTTATTATCTTTTTTGCGGATTTAGCACGACCTATATACAAATTAACTATTGTTCCTATTTGGATAGTAGAGGCGTTATAAGTCTTTGAAAAGTTAAAAAAAGCATTATCTTCAACACCAATACTGTGTTCTCCATATTGAACATTAGAGTTTCATGTTCATACGGACGCCTCAAAATACGCCATTGGATCAGTTTTGACGCAGCCAGGTGACTATAAGAAGGATTATCCTATACGATTTGCAAACAAACAGCTTACAGATCCAGAGAAGAATTATTCAACAACAGAACGTGAAGTGCTAGCCATAATTTTTTCTGTTCGGAAATTTCATCACTATCTCATGGAAACGCACTTTGCATTTTATACGGATCATCAACCGTTACTTTACTTGGTAAATGAGAAGTGTAATACTGGATGTATTGCAAGATGGTTATTATTATTGACTGAATTTGACTTTTGAATTGTAGTCAGAAAGGGGAAGCAACATTATCTAGCCGATCACGTTTCACGAATTGAATCCGCACCAGTTAATACTGAAGTGGATGATGAACTGTTAGATGTTGCCTTGTTCTATGTTGAAGCAGTACCTGAGTGGGCGACAGATATTGTTGAGTACCTGATGCTAGGACAACTGAATGACTCTTTGACAAAAGTACAAAAAAGACAATTGATTCATAAGGCTCAACCTTATCAATTAATTGCAGGACAATTGTATCGTCGTGGATCAGATAATATTTTACGAAGAGGTGTTTTACCGCATGAAGTACCAGATCTAATCATGTTTTCACATGATGGCATGGGTGGATGACACTTCTCTACAGATGTTACTATTTGCAAACTTTTGCAATCCGTTTGTTGATGGCCTACACTTCATAAGGACACATAAAATTTTATTCAGACAAGTGATGTCTGTCAGCGAGCACGACGGCCTACTTGACAGAATTATCAACCCTTACATCCGGTTTTATCGCAAGCACTGTTTGAAAAATGGGGACTGGATTATGTTGGTCCTATTCATCCCGCTGCTCAAGGATCTCAGGCTCGCTACATTATCGTTGCAACTGATTATATGACCAAGTGGGTTGAAGCCAAAGCTGTCAAAGTAGCTGATGCGAAATCTACAACTAAATTTCTATATGAAAATATTATAGTCAGATTTGGATGTCCGATCGAAATTGTCAGTGGATCGGGATACACACTTTGTTAATCAAACAATAAAGTGTTTACTGGAAGATTTTTTTGTTATACATAGATTTAGTACTCCCTATTATCCCAGAGGGAATGGCCAAGCTGAATCTTCCAATAAGATTCTCTGCACCATTATGACAAAGACAGTTGAAGCGAGTCGGTCTGATTGGAAACATAAACTGTATGCAGCATTATGGGCATTCACAACCGCTTACAAAAATAGTACAAATCAAACACCTTTTCAGCTGGTTTATGGTCAAGATGTTGTTATGCCAATTGAATTTTTAATTCCATCTTTATGCATAGCAGCAATGGAACGATTAAATGATGATCAGTCTTTACAACTTCGCCACGATGCGTTGCACAAATTATGTGAAACCCGATTGATGGCAGTTCATGCCTTAGCAGCAGAGAAAGCCCACCGCAAGGCATGGCACGATTGGCGATTGCATAAGAAAAATCTGGAAGCAGGAGATCTTGCATTGATGTACAAAACCAAGCTGATCAAGGGTAAGTTGAAGTTTACTGGGGAAGGCTCGTATAAAGTGAAGAAAATCCTGAACTATGGCGCAATAATTCTTGAGCACTTGGATGGAAAACGATTTGATACTCTGGTAAATGGCAGCCGATTATGCAAGTTTCAGCAGCCTGCTTCGCCAGTTCAGCAAGCCTGATCTCAATATATTTTTTCATTTTATTTGTTTTCAATTTTTTGTTTTCAGTACTTAATTTGCTGACTTTTTTTTGGAAAAAGACAGTTAAAAAATAATAATAATAAGGAAAGACTGATGAGCAAAAGTCAGGAAGTCATCAGCATAAGGAAACGGAAGCACAGTATTTTTATGGAAAATGACTTAGAAAACCATTGTTTTGGGTCGATTTGGCCAATACAGTATCAGAAACCTTCGCTGAGCTCTCAGACTGTACATCCACCTTTTTTTTATCTAAATTGAGGTGGGCGAAGGTTTCTGACAAGAGAAAATTCAATTTTTGAGTCAGGCGAATGTTCAGTGATATGCCATTTTGGGAACCTTCGTCGAGCATCATAAAGTCATTATGAACCTTCGCCGACCTGCTAGATGATCTTAAAATGTCAAATTAGGTTGTCCATAGGTTCAGATTGTGGAAAAAAGCATTTATGACAGTACCTGGGCGAAGGACCCTCCTGGGCGAAGGTTCATCCTTCGCCAGCCCTGGAAAAACGTTCGCCTGATAGGTTCAGATCCCTAGAAACCTTCGCCGAGATTTTTATAGCCTATTTTTACAGTACTGTACATGTTTGCAAATTTTTGTTCAGAACTGATCAACCCAACTACTATTCAATGTAATGGACCCACCAAATTCACCTATAAGTTGGCTGAATTTGATTCATTCCTCACTTGTGCTAGCAAAGCTCTTGCAAATTTTTCTTGCGACCAAAGCCTTCCAAATTTCTTGTATTGTCTTCTGATACATTCTCACGTGGTTATAATTCCTTTCTGATAATCATGTCTTCTACCGATACTTCCCAGTCTTCGCGCTATACTATCAATCGTGATGTCCCATCTGCAACGGACATCATGATTCTTCCTAGCACAAGCATGGTCACTCAGTGGATGACCCTTGCGGAGCCTCTACTTACTACAATGGGTATTCATGAGAGAGCCTTTTCGGGACGCGTCAATATGGATTTCATCACTCTTGCCTTCAGTACGTGGAAGGAAGAGAAATCCAAGTTTTACATCACCTTTCAAGGAGCCACACACAAGGTGCGCGTCACTGAGGCCGCACTTGTAGCTATAGGAATCTCATTTGGTACGCACGCCTCACCCAATCACAAGCACGCCAAACAGGCCATCAAGCCATACATTGACCTCACCAACGATCTGCATTGGACTAATGATGGTTACCTTCTGGAAGCCATCACTGAGCCTTCCATCCACGTCGCTGCCCAATTGTTGAATCATTTCCTGATGGTTGGCAACCTCAGGAAAGACCGCATCACATCTCAAATCCTTCACAGGATAGTGGAGTCCCACATAAAGTTGGCCAAAGCCCCTCTTGAACCATATAACTGGTTCAAGACTGTTTCTGGTGAGCTCAAGCGAGCTATTAAGGCCAATACAAAGTAGCAGTTCGCCGTTGGCTCTCTATTGTCCCTCTTAGCCGCTTCTCACTTAGAAAACAAAATCCATGCCTTCCACCTGGATTCTGTGCTTTCGGTTTACGAAGAAGCACCAGCCGAGTCATCTCACCAGGCCTCAAGTTCTCGTAGTCCTCGTCGTCCACGCAGCGAGATCGTAATTCCTGACTCGCCTTCCGCGTCACGACGTCATACTAGGCATACCTCGTCAGTTGCACTTCCACCCCCTGCTGCTGTTCGCACTGAACTTCCCATTCCCCTCGCCTCTGATGCTTCCCTCGCCTCTGCTCCCATACAAGAACAGTGTGTGACTATTGGGCCTACCATTCCCATCACAGCTGCCCAGGCCGCCTCACCCCCGCACACCGAAGCAACCTCACCCAGCACACAGTTCTTCATGGATATGTGCGATGATTCCGACCCCCTTGGGGCCACCGAAATCTTTGAAATGCCCCAGATCCCAGCACCCTTTGAATCCCAATCCCCTGGAAGAGGATTTGGACATATCCATGAAGCGTCAGCAACCACCCACACAGCTAGCCCAGCCACACTTCGGGTCGACAAAGCTGTCAAGTCACCAAAGCAGTTCGACGCCATGGTGCCTGAAGGGTTTGAAGACGAGGATATTTTTGAAAAAGAAGAGACTTTGGCATCTATTCCACGCCTACCACGGACAGTACCATCAGGGTCTCCTGCTGCTGCCACCCTCCACGATTATCAATTCCGGTGATGCTCTCGGGTTAGTTTCAAGCCTTGGGCAAGTGATCCAGTCTATGCTAGATAAAAAAAAAAATGGAACAGAGGATCTCTGTTTTAGGATCTGAAAACACTCTGATCAGCCAAAAAATTGTCCAGTTGGATCGAGAGGTGAAGATAGCCAAGCAACATGAAGAAAAGGCTGAAAGCGAAAAGACATTGGCCCAGCAACAGGCTGATCGCTTGGAAACCTACATCAGCTCCCTGCAAAATGCCCTGACAACCGCACAGGATCAGGTAGATAAGACAGTGCAAGATGCCAAGCAACAGGTGCATCTGCTGAAGGGGCAATTACAAATGGCCAAACAAGATCGCACACGGCTTCAAGGTAAACTGGATGCGACCACCCTTGAGCGTGATGCATATCTGCAAACACAAATACCCGATCATCTGGTCACACCGACGGAGATTGCATATTTGTTCAAGAAAGTGGAAACATACAAAGTGGCCCTTCAGGGATTCCAAGGCCGCTTTGATAGGTTCAAAGGAGCAGCTTCAACCGAGTTGGAAAAGGCAAAAGAGACCATCAACGTCTATGAAAAAGTTGCCACTCAAGTGTTAGAAGCCGGACCACAAATCCCCATCCCGGTCATGCCGCAATTCTCCCCTTCGCGCCAAGAAGCTATATAGATGGATACAGGGGTTGATTCGAGCATGGACCAGGGGGGAGCTCTAGATCTAGCAGATCAACCGCCAACTATATCGATAGTACAAGTGGGTCCATCTTCATCAAGGACAAGCCATTTATTCAGAAGGCCCATCAGTGTTGAGGACCAGATCCAGACCTTCTTAAAGCAGCATCCACATGAGTCCTCGCGTGGTGGATGGGTTCTCAAATTTAAGACTTCTGAGATCGAGGCCGGCAAAGAATTGGACAAAATACTTGCACTGGGAGAGCAGCCGACATAGAGAATCACGGTTTTTTGAGAAAACTCCGGAATCAATTAGGAGTTACGTCGCCAGCCCTCGTCAGTTGCGGGTAGATCCTTATTACGTGCCAATGCCGCGAAGACAAAAATGGAAAGATTTGGGATTGGCTATGGATAAAATCACCATCCACACGTCCAATTGGCCAATCATCCACCAGTCTTAGAGCTGGAATATTTCAGTGGATCTCCACCGGGCCTTACAAACATATCAGAGAGAGTATGTCCACTCTTCGGATCCAACGGTGCGACAATCGGCAATGTTTGCAAAAGATCTAACTCTGTTGGCGTCAATGGCAACCAAATGGGATGATTGCCTTCCTACCCTGGCATTTGATCCAAATAGGCCGATGGCCTCAGAGCAAATCAAAGATCAGCTGCCGATTGCTCGACTGTATTTCCGTGCGGCTATGATGAGAGGCTCTTGGGAATCCCGCTTCACCTCATGGACAATTTCCAAGTGGATTGTCGGAGCCCACCGTTGTTTCCTTCCGCATAATTTGGATTTCAATACTGCACGTCTTGACTTTATGGAGAAGGTGCAGTATCATTTAATTAAGATTCTATGCGAAGCCAATAAAGTCCCCAATAACTGCATATTGCAGGTGTCGTGGGACCGCCACCAGTTTTGGTGGGGGATACTGTTGAAGGGTTGGCGGATCCCAAGGCAACCCTAACCCTAGTTAATAAGTGAGAGGGATTTGGCATCCTGCGTGTGTAAGTCCAACCCAATGATCACATAGTTATTTGATTAATTAGAATGTTAATAAAAGGGCTTTAGGCCTTTTTGCGGGACTTTTAATGTCGCGGGGCCTAAATGTCAAGTTAGTGAATAAAGTTGGGTTTCCTTCCAATTTTGATGGTTCCCACACTTTTTTAAATTTGAATAAAAAGAGAGGCAAGACTGGACCAATAGGATTCAGAGGCCAGGGTCCTCCTCTTTTACTATAAAAAGGGACCAACTCGAGTTGCTCCTCATGTTCATTTCCTCATTGCAATAAAGCAGATTGGTTCTCTTTAGAAATGGATTGATGAATGTCCTTGTTTTTCCTCTCTTTTCCTCCATTTCTCATGCTTTCTTTGGATTTTACTAATTGTTGGATCTGATCATTATTAGGATTGTTATTTCTTATGCCTTTTGTGAGAGAGAAAGGGAGAGAGAGAAGAGTAAGTTTCTATCATTGTTGTGGATTTAGGGTTAATGGAAGTAGGATTAATGGATGTTAGTGTTAATGCTTAGTGTTAATGGATGTTAGTGTTAGATCCTCTATTCATGTTGAAATCTGAACTATACTATCGCTCTCATGGGAACGAAGCTCCACGTGACAACTAAC